>JAUEKU010198658.1:0-17369 GCA_032274805.1 Gypsophila paniculata | reverse complement strand
AACCAGTATCAAATACCCAAGTTGTAGAACTAGCAAAATTAATGTCAATCATATAGATGTTGGAAGGATTTATACCTACAGTCGTCACACGACCCGCTTTCTTATCATCCAAATATTTGGGGCAGTTCCTCTTCCAATGCCCAAAATTGGAGCAATAGAAGCATGGTTGATCGGGGGCGCCTCCCTTCTTGGCTTTGGGTTGGATATTCGTAATAGCTTTCCCTTTCACTTTGTTAGGAGCAGGATTTTTGCCCTTTGTACCCTTCTTCTTGAACTTTCCCTTACTCTTAGGTGAGACCGACAAGACGTCCCTTCTAATGCTCCCACTTGCTTGCATATCCTTCTCTGCTTGCACGAGCAGAGAACGCAGCTCATAGAGACTTTTTGCCATGTTGTTCATGTTGTAATTCACCCTAAATTGGGTAAACCCATCATGAAGCGAATGTAGCACTCGGTCTACAGCGGTTTCTTGTGAAATCGGATTTTCAAGCTGCTCGAGTGTTTCCACATGCTCAACCATTTTGAGCACATGGTTGGACACTTGATGTCCCTTCTCAAGGCGAGCCTCAAAGAAGCGGACGGCGGCATCGTACTTCCAAATCCAGGGGGGCTTGCGAAAACATTCTCGTAAGTCTCGCGAAAATCTGATAAGTATTAAGGTTTATCAACCTTCATTTTAGACTGGGTGCCATGGCAAATATCAAAACATTTTTGATTGCACAGGACTCTTGTTGGTATTCCTCAAAAGCTGTTCTAACAGCGTCTGACGCTGTAGATGTCGGTAGAGGAGGGGGAGGGTCAACAAGATATCGTAACTTGCCATCAGCTATGGCAGCGTTACGTAGATTTGCCTCCCAATCAATATAGTTGCTTCCATCCTCCTTTAAGGAAAACTTGTCCATAAAGGAGCGGAGCCAACAATCTTTTGACAAAGGAGGAGTGAAGGTAGTGGAAGTAGATGCCATAGCGGATTTAAAATTAACTACAAACGGAAAGAAAGGAAATATAAGCAATCATACAAGCAAGCATTCAATATAAACATACTTATAAATAATTCAAATAAGCATGTAAAAGCATTTATATAATGATCTCCCACTAAATTATATAAATGATCCCGAGATCCGCCTTTATTTAAATTTGGGCACGGAGAGGCCGATACATCCTAAATTTAAACACATCCGGTGAGTCAACTTTTAACTGATTCTACTCCTAGAACTCTCGGTCGGAAGATTTCAAATAAATCAATCTCCTAGCCCCAAGATACAAGACTTGTCTTTATATCTCGTTGAGTCCAACCAATTTTCACGTGTGATAACAATTATCACCCTACTTATCCAAGGTAAAAAGGGAACACCCCGCGGAGGCGAGCGTAGCCCTAATGAATAAGAGATTCATAGGTGTTACTAATTTGGTAAGGCTAATCTCAATTTTCCTTTATGTGAGAGATCTTGTTCATTATTTACCAATTTTCATTTAAAGTGAATTAAATTGGCAAATTATAGACAACTTTTATGGACAATAACATGTAGTGAATTTGGTGCTAATTCAATACCAACAATTTGTGCTAATTTAATACAAATTTCAACTTTTGGTCAATTTGGTGATATGGCATTCAAACAAGCATAATAAGCAAGTAAATAAACAAGCAAATTAGCAAGCAAAAGTCTTAGTATGACCACTAAAATTAACTATTATAAAACGGTTACAATTTGGAAACCAACTCCTTGGTCCCAACTTGGATCTTCTTTGGAACTTCTTCCAAAAAGGCATTGTCTTCGAAACTTCTTTTGAATTTGGCACTGTCCTTAGTCTTTGGTAATAATTAATAAAATGAATCAAGCATAATCCTATTATACATTAATTTCTAAAAAGGAAAAATAATGAATTACAAAATGCGATTCGAAATCGCTTAATTATTACAAACCAAACCGATATACCCTTTCATTACGGGTTTCCTAAATACCGATTAATCTAGGCCATACTAGGATTGAATAAATGCATAAAATTAATCATATTAAAATCAAGCTAGTTTTATAATTGTTTGTTAAATTTTGTCAAATTATTTTTTTTAACCAACCTTTTGAAATCAACACCTAAATCATATTTAGGTCCAAACTAAAGTCATGTACCAATTTTAAAATTAATTTTAATTCAACCTTAGTTGCCCACACAATTTTAGTTTGAATTGATTCCAAATCATCCAATTTTATCGCTTTTGTCGTAACTATTACAATCTAAGCTCAAATTTGTCATAACCATTATGTAAATATAATAAAATCAAATCCTTGATTATGGAACAATTCCAAAGTCAAGATGATGGCCAAAATTTATTCTATTAATTTTGAGTCAAAATCAATTGAATTAGAATTACTATCATCGGTTTTTATCATATAAAAACCAATACATTTTTAAGTTTAATCATAAATTTTATGGAAAATCTTTAAATTCAATTAATAACATTTTGGTCATAATGATCAAAATAAAATTTTCGTGGGAAAAATTTGCCAGAGTTTCGACTGAATACGGAGAAAATTGACTATACCGATTTATCGTTTTTATCGTATAAAAGCGACACTACTTGTTAAAATTAACCAATTTAATCTCAACTTTTACTTTCTCAAAGTCATTATTCTGGTGTCATAGTCCATGTTTTCTCAAGTCCAAAATTTCATATGCTCATTATGTCAAATTAACTATTAATTCACATTTTAGCGATTTTGGTCATATTTAGTCGATTGTTGGTTAAATAAAATGAAAAAATTCAACAAAATAAAACTCAATCAGACCTTCCTAAAGGTCTAAAATGGCCTCACAGCTCCTAAGTTTTGTGATTAAATCAAAATCATCCCAAAAAATTGGAGGGGCCGTAAAAGTGCGGTCTCTATCTTTTATAAAACATGCACAACGATATGGCTCTGATACCACTTGTTAGGTTCATGGTCACTTAAGACTCCTCTTAATGTGCCTCTAAACATATTTAGAGGACTTAGAACCTAGTTATCCATGTTATATAAACGATTACCGAGCACATAAACGGTAAATGAAATGTATAAAACAAATCACTACCTTGGTGATTAGGAGTCTAGACAAATTAATCAATAGTGTGACTAACTCCTTCCTTAATCCACCCAAGGACAAAAACTCAACTAAATATAAGTATTATTGACTAGATAACAATAATATCTAGCCTTCAATAGAGAAGAAAACAAGAACAAAAGCTCTATTATGAGCTAAAAACTACACGTCCAAATTGGACTATTTGGAGCAACTTTTGCTCTAAATTTTGTGGTGTGTTTTGATATGATTTTTTGGAGTGTATTAATGTATTTTTCTAGTGGAAAAATCAGCACCAATGCACTACAAATGAATGGGTATTTATAGGCAAAAATATGGTGACATAAGACCATTATAATATTGCAAAAATAACCTCATTAACACAAACCAAAAGTGTCAGTTTTATGGGTCTTATTTTCGGTATTTTGGGTCCATTTATTTTCATATAAATGGTCCATTATAAATTAGATTCATATATTATTAATTAGTATCGTTTATCTTATAAATGAAATAATAATAATATAAATCATATGTACCTAACATTTAATTAACATAATTGACTATTGTATCAATATACAATTGGTCTCAATGAATGTAAATGAGTTAATTTTATAACTCCTTATAATATTATTAACTATTATCCACTAATTAATATATGCCTATAAATCATATTCACATTAATCAAACATTAATTATGAATATTAACTTGGTCAATTAACAATTAATCACCAAGTCCCGTTATTAATTATGAATATTAAACACTCCTTTTTTATTTCTTCTCTTGACTAACTATTAGCCAATATATCAAGGCTTTAATATATTTGTATCATATTCAATTAATTAGTTAACTTGTTGAGTCTTCTCCCTATAGCTGTGACCGAAAGGGATCAATTGATCATCGCTGTCATACGACATTAACGTCAAACTCTAGTCAGCCAATCGTTACCGATATACGTTGACCAACTAACGAGTATCTAGCTCAAATCCCAATTGTATTTCTCGTATAAGATTTATTAAGTAATCGCACTTATTGTGGAGGACAACTACTCCAACAGTTTCCATTTATCATACTCCATTTTTAGTTTTCCGTAAATATTGGTCTTTACTACAAAATCTTATGGCAAAAATGGAAGTGAAAATGGATGTCGTTCAACCTATTAAGACTATTTTCGATGGTTCGAACTATGTGATATGGTCTCAAGAAATGTCTAGTTTTCTTAAAGGGCATCGCCTTTGGCGATACGTCACTGGCGATATAGTTGCCCCAGTTCGAAAAACTGACGAAAATGACGATGAGTACGCTGATCGTTTGGAAGATTGAGATAGTAAAAATCATCAGATTTTAACTTGGATTCGGAACACATCTATTCCCTCTATTAACATACAGTTTGGTCGGTTTGAGAAGGCTAAATCAGTTTGGGATTTGTTAGACAATCGATATTCAATAACTGATATAGCTCATCAATATCAATTGTTAGAGACTCTTACAACTATGAAACAAGTGCGTGGACAATCTATTAATGATTTTTTGGCTCAAATGCATTCTCTATGGGATCAGTTAGCTCTCTCTGAGCCCCAATGGGTTTGTACCAAGGATACAGAGAAATTTCTGTCATATCGTGACAAAATGCGGGTTATGCAATTTCTTATGGCATTGGACGATTCTTATGAACCTGTACGTGGCCCTCTACTCCACAGGGAAGTATTTCCTACTCTTGAGATTGCTGTCGCCGAGTTACTATCTGAAGAGACTCGTCTTCGTATTCTGAAACCTCCTCCAGTTGAACAATTTCCAACTAATGTGGCTATGGTAGCATCTCCTTCTAGCACGTCTGATATAACTTGCAGGTACTGTAAGCGTCCTGGACATTTAATCTCTGAGTGCCGCAAACTTCGTGCTAAACAAAATAATGCTAAAAATTATGGACGACCATCAAAGCCATACCATCAAACATCCGCTGCGGTGACTGACGAGTCATCACCATCCATCTCTCTGGCTGATTTACAAGCCTTTCTTTACCAGGTTAACAACAACAGCAACAACAACAACTCTACTTCTGCATTATCTTCAAATTCAGATTCAGGTATATCATCTTCTTGGTTATTTGATTCTGGCTGCTGCAATCACATGACTTTTGACTCTGGTTGTGTGATCAATAAGAAACCTTGTGATGATAACCTCTATTATACATACAGCTGATAACTCATCTATGGTTGTGACTCATACTGGAAATGTCTCGACGATGAATTTGGCACTAGACGAGACCTTTGTTGTACCTAATCTTGCACTGAATCTTATTTCTGTTGGTCAGTTGTGTGAGCTTGGATTGGCTGTGCATTTTTCAAGCCGCGGTTGTCAAGTACGTGACTCTCACAGTGGAGAACTAGTCGGGGAAGGACGCAAAGTCGGACGACTATTTGAAGCTATTTCTCTTAGACTTCCTGCTAGGACTTGTAATTCTTATGTCGCGGCAAGTCTACCTCAAAAAATATGGCATTCTAGATTAGGTCATATATCGTCATCACGATTACGTTCTTTAATTAGTAGTGGTGTCCTTGGTTCCGTCAAACCAGACATTGTTGATTGTGTCTCTTGTCAACTTGCAAAACATCACGCTTTGCCATTTAATAATAATGATTCAATTTCTAGTAAGCCATTTGATCTTGTTCATTCTGATATATGGGGACCTTCTCCTACACCAACCATGGGTGGTTCACGATACTTTGTTATATTTGTTGATGACTACTCTCGATACACATGGATTTATGTTCTTAAACACCGATCAGAATTGCCGCAAATATATTGTAATTTTGCTAACATGGTGCAGACTCAATTCTCTTGTAAGATAAAAGTTTTGCGCACAGATAATGCTATGGAGTATAGAGAGCGTAGCATTTTGAAAATCTTGGCCGATAATGGCACTGTACATCAGCATTCTTGTCCAGGGACATCACAGCAAAATGGGCGTGCCGAACGAAAACTACGACACATACTTGATCTTGTGCGAGCATTTCTTATTTCTGCATCGTGTCCAGAACCTTTTTGGGGAGAAGCTGCTCTCACTGCTGTCTTCATCATCAACCGTATTCCTTCTTCAGTTATTGAAGATAAGTCACCATTTGAAAGGTTATTTCATACGATTCCAGATTATAACTTTCTTCGTGTGTTTGGATGTGTTTGTTTTGTTCTCCTCCACTCTCATGAATACACAAAGTTGGAACCAAGAGCCCGTTTATGTTGTTTTCTTGGCTATGGTACAGAACACAAGGGTTATAGATGTTGGGATCCTATTTCACGACGCCTCCGCATATCTCGTCATGTTGTCTTCTGGGAGCACAAAATGTTCACTTCCCTATCAAGCTTCGAGCTCACAGAACGTTTGACTCCTTACTTCACAGATGCTTCCGTCGATCTCTTTCCCAAGTCTAATGCACCTGCAACAATCGACCACAATTGTGTGTCTTCTGAGGTAGCGGAGAATTCATTACAATCTGATGAACCTCCTGATGTCGCTATTATTGAACCTGCTGCCGAGGTTACTAATCCAATGTCTGAGGTTACAGAGCCTATATCTGAAATTGTCACCATAGACTCCGTCGCCAGCGATGAATCTTCTGAGGCCGTTCATTTCGGTGACCCTTCTTCACAATGTGATTCTACAACTCTAAGGGAACAAGTTACGACTAGCGGCAGGGTCAGTAAGCCTCCGTCTCATCTAAAACAATATCATTGTTATGCTGCTATTGAATCCTTGTATGAACCAACAAGTTTTCGCGAAGCTCGAACAAATCCCTTATGGCAACAAGCAATGACGGAAGAATTGAATGCTTTACACAAAGCCCGCACTTGGGATATGGTTGACCTACCACCAGGAAAGTCTCTTGTTGGCTGCAAATGGATTTATAAAATCAAAACTCGATCAGATGGTTCCATCGAGCGATACAAAGCTCGCTTAGTAGCACAAGGATGTAGCCAAGAATATGGTGTTGATTACGAAGAAACTTTTGCTCCTGTTGCACGCCTTACATCAGTTAGATGCTTGCTAGCTGTCGCAGCTAGTAAGACATGGGAACTTTTTCAAATGGACGTGAAGAATGCTTTTCTCAACGGTGACATTAGTGAGGAAGTCTACATGCGCCCTCCGCCTGGTTATGACCATCCTCTCGGAAAAGTTTGTCACCTTCGTCGTGCCTTATACGGTCTAAAACAAGCTCCACGTGCTTGGTTCGCTAAATTCAGCTCTGTAGTACAAAAGCTTGGATTCACATCTAGCCCATATGATCATGCGCTGTTCATCCAAAATACGGACAAGGGATGTATTTTGCTATTATTATATGTCGATGACATGATCATCACAGGTTCAGACTCGGATGGCATCAAGACGTTGAAATCCTTTCTTAGTCAAGATTTTGAGATGAAGGACCTTGGTCATCTTAGCTACTTTCTTGGTTTAGAAGTATCGTCAACAAAAACAGGCTATCATCTTTCTCAAGCCAAGTATGCAAGCGAGTTGTTGTCAAAAGCAGGCTTAACTGACAATACAATTGCCTCCACTCCTATCGATGCCAATGTCAAATTTACACCTACGGATGGCAAACCTTTGTCAGACCCCACCGTATATCGACAGTTGGTGGGAAGTCTTATTTATCTCACGGTCACACGTCCTGATCTTGCCTACGCAGTCCACATCGTAAGCCAGTTCATGTCTTCGCCTCGTACGATTCATTATAGTGCTGTTCTACGAATCCTTCACTATGTCAAAGGAACTTTATTTTATGGTCTTCATTTTCCATTTAATTTGGCCCTCCATTTGCATGCATATTGTGATTCGGACTGGGCGGGTGATCCTACAGACCGTCGCTCAACTACAGGCAATTGTTTCTTTCTCGGTGATGCTCTTGTTTCTTGGCGCAGTAAGAAGCAAAATGCCGTCTCCCGTTCCAGTACTGAAGCAGAATATCGGGCACTTGCTGATACTACTTCCGAGTTGATCTGGCTTCGATGGCTGTTGAATGACATGGGGGTTAATACTAGTCTACCAACTCCTCTTCACTGTGACAATCGAAGTGCTATTCAAATTGCTCACAATGATGTATTTCACGAAAGAACCAAACACATCGAAGTAGACTGTCACTTTATCCGACAACATCTACTTCAAAGTAGACTGTCACTTGTCTCTGTGTCGTCCGAGGAGCAGAAAGCAGACTTGTTCACTAAGCCCCTTCTCCCACGCCGATATTCCGATTTACTATCCAAGCTCAAAGTGGGTCATACTTACCCACCTTGATCTTGAGGGGATGTTAGAATATTATGGAAACCATAGATTTCGATATAATCATACTAATAGTATTGTGATATTACTGACATATGTTCACACATACTTATGGTAGGATATCCCTAGTATAATGGTAGAATATTATTCCTTCTATAATTATAGATAGTATTCCTATGTATATATAGGGATTGTAACTCTTCTTTGTAGGGCATCTTAATCACATTCAATATACAAATCTCATTATTGCTAACATGGTATCGAGCCATTAACAACACAAATTCTTATTCCAAAAAAAAAAATATGGAAAAGGGAGCTTTACATGCAAGTAAGCACGTGTCTCTTTTTTAAACAAGTCTCTCTGTTTTTTTTTTCAATGATTTGGTGGTTTTTGACTATTTGTCCTATAGCTAGCCATCATCTTTCAACCCAGAAACATTGTTTTTGAGGATTTCCACTTTTTCACTTTCTCACCAAATTAAAATCTCAATCTCATTTTCACCGGTGTTATTGACCAGCAATCTCGGTTCGTTTTTTTTCTCTATCTTCATTATTCATCAGCAAGAAGTTTTCATTTATCATACTCCGTTTTTTAGTTTTCCGTAGCTATTGCTCTTTACTACAAAATCTTATGGCAAAAACGGATGTGAAAATGGATGTCGTTCAACCTATTAGGACCATTTTTGATGGGTCGAACTATGTGATATGGTCTCAAGAAATGTCTAGTTTTCTTAAAGGGCGTCGCCTTTGGCGATACGTCACTGGCGATATAGTTGCTCCGGTTCAAAAATCTGATGAAAAAGACGATGCGTACGCTGATCGTTTGGAAGATTGGGATAGTAAAAATCATCAGATTCTAACTTGGATTCGGAACACATCTATTCCCTCTATTAACATACAGTTTGGTCGGTTTGAGACGGCTAAATCAGTTTGGGATTTCTTAGACAATCGATATTCAATAACTGATATAGCTCATCAATATCAATTGTTAGAGACTCTTACAACTATGAAACAAGTGCGTGGACAATCTATTAATGATTTTTTGGCTCAAATGCATTCTCTATGGGATCAGTTAGCTCTCTCTGAGCCCCAATGGGTTTGTACCAAGGATACAGAGAAATTTCTGTCATATCGTGACAAAATGCGGGTTATGCAATTTCTTATGGCATTGGACGATTCTTATGAACCTGTACGTGGCCCTCTACTCCACAGGGAAGTATTTCCTACTCTTGAGATTGCTGTCGCCGAGTTACTATCTGAAGAGACTCGTCTTCGTATTCTGAAACCTCCTCCAGTTGAACAATTTCCAACTAATGTGGCTATGGTAGCATCTCCTTCTAGCACGTCTGATATAACTTGCAGGTACTGTAAGCGTCCTGGACATTTAATCTCTGAGTGCCGCAAACTTCGTGCTAAACAAAATAATGCTAAAAATTATGGACGACCATCAAAGCCATACCATCAAACATCCGCTGCGGTGACTGACGAGTCATCACCATCCATCTCTCTGGCTGATTTACAAGCCTTTCTTTACCAGGTTAACAACAACAGCAACAACAACAACTCTACTTCTGCATTATCTTCAAATTCAGATTCAGGTATATCATCTTCTTGGTTATTTGATTCTGGCTGCTGCAATCACATGACTTTTGACTCTGGTTGTGTGATCAATAAGAAACCTTGTGATGATAACCTCTATTATACATACAGCTGATAACTCATCTATGGTTGTGACTCATACTGGAAATGTCTCGACGATGAATTTGGCACTAGACGAGACCTTTGTTGTACCTAATCTTGCACTGAATCTTATTTCTGTTGGTCAGTTGTGTGAGCTTGGATTGGCTGTGCATTTTTCAAGCCGCGGTTGTCAAGTACGTGACTCTCACAGTGGAGAACTAGTCGGGGAAGGACGCAAAGTCGGACGACTATTTGAAGCTATTTCTCTTAGACTTCCTGCTAGGACTTGTAATTCTTATGTCGCGGCAAGTCTACCTCAAAAAATATGGCATTCTAGATTAGGTCATATATCGTCATCACGATTACGTTCTTTAATTAGTAGTGGTGTCCTTGGTTCCGTCAAACCAGACATTGTTGATTGTGTCTCTTGTCAACTTGCAAAACATCACGCTTTGCCATTTAATAATAATGATTCAATTTCTAGTAAGCCATTTGATCTTGTTCATTCTGATATATGGGGACCTTCTCCTACACCAACCATGGGTGGTTCACGATACTTTGTTATATTTGTTGATGACTACTCTCGATACACATGGATTTATGTTCTTAAACACCGATCAGAATTGCCGCAAATATATTGTAATTTTGCTAACATGGTGCAGACTCAATTCTCTTGTAAGATAAAAGTTTTGCGCACAGATAATGCTATGGAGTATAGAGAGCGTAGCATTTTGAAAATCTTGGCCGATAATGGCACTGTACATCAGCATTCTTGTCCAGGGACATCACAGCAAAATGGGCGTGCCGAACGAAAACTACGACACATACTTGATCTTGTGCGAGCATTTCTTATTTCTGCATCGTGTCCAGAACCTTTTTGGGGAGAAGCTGCTCTCACTGCTGTCTTCATCATCAACCGTATTCCTTCTTCAGTTATTGAAGATAAGTCACCATTTGAAAGGTTATTTCATACGATTCCAGATTATAACTTTCTTCGTGTGTTTGGATGTGTTTGTTTTGTTCTCCTCCACTCTCATGAATACACAAAGTTGGAACCAAGAGCCCGTTTATGTTGTTTTCTTGGCTATGGTACAGAACACAAGGGTTATAGATGTTGGGATCCTATTTCACGACGCCTCCGCATATCTCGTCATGTTGTCTTCTGGGAGCACAAAATGTTCACTTCCCTATCAAGCTTCGAGCTCACAGAACGTTTGACTCCTTACTTCACAGATGCTTCCGTCGATCTCTTTCCCAAGTCTAATGCACCTGCAACAATCGACCACAATTGTGTGTCTTCTGAGGTAGCGGAGAATTCATTACAATCTGATGAACCTCCTGATGTCGCTATTATTGAACCTGCTGCCGAGGTTACTAATCCAATGTCTGAGGTTACAGAGCCTATATCTGAAATTGTCACCATAGACTCCGTCGCCAGCGATGAATCTTCTGAGGCCGTTCATTTCGGTGACCCTTCTTCACAATGTGATTCTACAACTCTAAGGGAACAAGTTACGACTAGCGGCAGGGTCAGTAAGCCTCCGTCTCATCTAAAACAATATCATTGTTATGCTGCTATTGAATCCTTGTATGAACCAACAAGTTTTCGCGAAGCTCGAACAAATCCCTTATGGCAACAAGCAATGACGGAAGAATTGAATGCTTTACACAAAGCCCGCACTTGGGATATGGTTGACCTACCACCAGGAAAGTCTCTTGTTGGCTGCAAATGGATTTATAAAATCAAAACTCGATCAGATGGTTCCATCGAGCGATACAAAGCTCGCTTAGTAGCACAAGGATGTAGCCAAGAATATGGTGTTGATTACGAAGAAACTTTTGCTCCTGTTGCACGCCTTACATCAGTTAGATGCTTGCTAGCTGTCGCAGCTAGTAAGACATGGGAACTTTTTCAAATGGACGTGAAGAATGCTTTTCTCAACGGTGACATTAGTGAGGAAGTCTACATGCGCCCTCCGCCTGGTTATGACCATCCTCTCGGAAAAGTTTGTCACCTTCGTCGTGCCTTATACGGTCTAAAACAAGCTCCACGTGCTTGGTTCGCTAAATTCAGCTCTGTAGTACAAAAGCTTGGATTCACATCTAGCCCATATGATCATGCGCTGTTCATCCAAAATACGGACAAGGGATGTATTTTGCTATTATTATATGTCGATGACATGATCATCACAGGTTCAGACTCGGATGGCATCAAGACGTTGAAATCCTTTCTTAGTCAAGATTTTGAGATGAAGGACCTTGGTCATCTTAGCTACTTTCTTGGTTTAGAAGTATCGTCAACAAAAACAGGCTATCATCTTTCTCAAGCCAAGTATGCAAGCGAGTTGTTGTCAAAAGCAGGCTTAACTGACAATACAATTGCCTCCACTCCTATCGATGCCAATGTCAAATTTACACCTACGGATGGCAAACCTTTGTCAGACCCCACCGTATATCGACAGTTGGTGGGAAGTCTTATTTATCTCACGGTCACACGTCCTGATCTTGCCTACGCAGTCCACATCGTAAGCCAGTTCATGTCTTCGCCTCGTACGATTCATTATAGTGCTGTTCTACGAATCCTTCACTATGTCAAAGGAACTTTATTTTATGGTCTTCATTTTCCATTTAATTTGGCCCTCCATTTGCATGCATATTGTGATTCGGACTGGGCGGGTGATCCTACAGACCGTCGCTCAACTACAGGCAATTGTTTCTTTCTCGGTGATGCTCTTGTTTCTTGGCGCAGTAAGAAGCAAAATGCCGTCTCCCGTTCCAGTACTGAAGCAGAATATCGGGCACTTGCTGATACTACTTCCGAGTTGATCTGGCTTCGATGGCTGTTGAATGACATGGGGGTTAATACTAGTCTACCAACTCCTCTTCACTGTGACAATCGAAGTGCTATTCAAATTGCTCACAATGATGTATTTCACGAAAGAACCAAACACATCGAAGTAGACTGTCACTTTATCCGACAACATCTACTTCAAAGTAGACTGTCACTTGTCTCTGTGTCGTCCGAGGAGCAGAAAGCAGACTTGTTCACTAAGCCCCTTCTCCCACGCCGATATTCCGATTTACTATCCAAGCTCAAAGTGGGTCATACTTACCCACCTTGATCTTGAGGGGATGTTAGAATATTATGGAAACCATAGATTTCGATATAATCATACTAATAGTATTGTGATATTACTGACATATGTTCACACATACTTATGGTAGGATATCCCTAGTATAATGGTAGAATATTATTCCTTCTATAATTATAGATAGTATTCCTATGTATATATAGGGATTGTAACTCTTCTTTGTAGGGCATCTTAATCACATTCAATATACAAATCTCATTATTGCTAACACAGTTTTTGATAAGAAAATTAGACTACTAACGTTTTAAGGAAAGCGATTTTATTAGACCACAAATGCTTATATGCGATCGTCGTAGCGTACAACGGACTCTTCGTGCCAAAAAATATCCACTTTAAGGGTTAAGATACCCACTTTATGGCTTAAAGTGATCAGTTTAAGAGATGTTAAAGTGGTCGCCAGCTTTTAAGTTTTAAGGTTTAATTAGGTATTTTAAATGTGTACTTTTTGTCACGAAGAACCCTAATTACTCCAGTATTATTATAAAGATCCTGACCGATTGCTTTCGCATATTTTTTTTCTTGCAGTTTCTAAACCTGCTGGATTTCCTGATCATCCCCACCGAGGTTCTCCCATCGATTTGATTTACCGTGTTTTGAACTTGAAATCTCATAGCTATCGATGATTTGAATGCCTTGCAGAAATTATCTCAGCCAAAAGTTTACGTCAATATTAATGTATACCTTTGTTGACTATTTCAGGTTTCGAGACTGTTACCTACATGCTGGAGGTTAGTAAGAATTTTCATTTATCTTTTGAGTTAAAATTCAATTTTTTTTTTTAAATTGTTGATTAAATCGTTTATTATATTATTTTAATTATTAATCGAATTTGGTTAAACAGGGAGCATTTGCACATCAGGACTTTGCAGGGCACAAGGGTGTCATCAGACCTGGGGATGTACAGGTACTACTCAAAATGAAATTAATGACATTATATAAATATTGTTGTTTACTCGGTGTCAGTCATTTGTTTATCCTTCTGTTGAAAACGAGTGAGCATAATTAATTGATTACTCTGAATAAAAATATGATTTGATCCAAAAAAAAACGTTTAATTTACGCTTATTCTCAAAACGAGGAAGGAAGAATTAAACAAGAGGGGGTTGTATGGTTTTTGTAGTGGATGACAGCAGGAAGAGGAATAGTCCACTCAGAAATGCCAGTTGGTGATGGAGTCAACAAAGGATTGCAACTTTGGATCAATTTATCTTCCAAGGATAAAATGTATGATTTCTTACGGTTACGGTTCGTTTAATTCAATTTAGTATACTATAATTTTAGTCTAAAAGAACGGGGTTTAAACTGTGAAAATATTCAAACAGTATTGATCTCTAAAAGTCGAACAAGGTATACGCGTTAATGATTAGATAGATTTGACCCGTTAATGATTAGTATTGATGTCTAAAAGTCGAACAAGGTATACGCGTTGAGGTACCTTAACTAACTTGAGATGCACTTTTTCTTTTGTAGGATTGAGCCAAACTACCAAGAATTGCTAAGTGAAGACATAGTACGAGCAGAGAAAGACGGGGTGGAGGTTCGAGTGATAGCAGGGGAGTCAATGGGCGTCCAATCACCCGTCTACACTCGTACCCCAACAATGTACCTTGATTTCACACTTCAACCCGGGGCCCAATTCGTTCAGCCAATACCCGAGACTTATAATTCCTTTGTCTACATTGTCGAGGGTGAGGGGGTGTTTGGGTCGATCAAGTCCAAACCGGTGCCTGCCCATCACTGCCTGGTTTTAGGCCCCGGGGACGGCCTATGTGTTTGGAACACGTCATCAGACGTGCTCCGATTTGTGCTAATTGGAGGCCAACCTATAAATGAGCCAGTGGTGCAATATGGGCCATTTGTTATGAACACACAAGCTGAAATTGAGAAGACTTTTGAAGATTACCAACTTTGCAAAAATGGGTTTGAAATGGCCAAGTTATATAGGTCCCAACAATGATTAAAAAACTAGAGATTGCTGGTTTATTTTATTTTGTTTATTGAGAACAATAAAATAAAAATGAGAAATGTGTTGGCATTGATTTTACCTACTACTCAGTTCTAATGTATTACAGTACTTACATATATGAACAATGATTGATGATTCATTTAATCTGCGCGTTTTAATATTGCCGTAGTAAACTAGTAATGGAATGAGTGTCTGACTTCTATGCATTCATACTTGAACCTAGAGTTGGCCAATTGTGCAAATCGGCCCGGCTCGGCCCATCAAAAGAAGGATTGACTCGGCCCTCAAATGCCTAGCTCAATCCAACATGTAGCCTCAAACAAGCGTTGAGTAACAATAGAATACCGAATACGCATTTAAGTGCCTTAATTATAAAAATCGTAAAGAGCGAAATCTTTGGTGATGATTGTCTAACACAAGAACATTTACTTACTAAATTTAAGTTACTCGACACTAGCTATCCCCTTAAAATTTCCTAATAAAAGGAGCAGAATGAGAAAATAAAAAACGATCTCGTAATGAATTATATTTGCTTGCGCTACGTACACTAACTTAAATAAGAGACCAAGATTAAATAGAAACCATGCGTACTTCAAAATTAACTTAAATCTATTGAAATTAGAAGTGATATGTGACTATATTATTGAAATTGGTGTCATTATTTTGTACAAATGAAAAGAATAGTCTATAGTCATTTATATCCACTTGATATTCTAATATACGGAATCAGAAATGTACGTGACTATGAGTTAGTGTTTAATCGATCTTACCATTTCAATTTTGATTATTAATCGTGCAAAATATGTCCAAAATCTAATTGCCATAATTTTATAAATAAACCAAATGTAAAATATACGACATTTTCGAAGAATAATGGGCAAGTGGTTATAGTGGCCTAAAAGTGACCCAAACAATTCAAACTACACTATGTCATGCTGAGTTGATGATAAATCATTTAGTTTAGATTTGGGAATCATGAGTGTATTCATACAACATAAGATTAATTTTATATTCAAATGTTTCTTTTGTTGTTGAACCTTTTTGGATATGTAGTGAACTAGTGATAGTTGACCATGGGGTTATCATTGTGAATAATCGCATTTATGGGATTATTATTGGAACCCCCTTATCAATATGAAGTGGTTCACATTTGGTTGAAGAAGCACTCTTTCTTAACGGGGGACAATTGTTCGCATAGTGAGATTTACAAGATATTCATAAAATTTTAAATAATAACGGGGTCAAGATTTTACGTTAGAAAGGACAAAGTAGCAATGATATGATTTTAATCCAGCCGAGAGTAAATATGTTATCACATCACATCTGACTTTGGCAGAATCACACGATATCCTTTAAAACTGGAAGTGGATTTGCTGCATGAAAACTTTACAAATGATGCTACATAATTCTCCCCGTTTTTCAAATAAATTGGTGAGAATGATCCTCTACAGTACCAAAAAGATACCCATATTGAACAAAATCCTACGACTGTCATTGATTTTGGATTGAACCATCCAGTATCTTTTTGCTATTGGAGAAGTGGAGAGGATGCATCTCCATAAAATGGAGGTACATTGCCTATTTAAGAAGTTGATGTATTGAAGATGGACTTTCATGTCGTGTGCTCGTGTCCAATAGCATAGGGAGGGGCCGCCCCCTAAAATTTTTATACATAATTTTTCATTAGTAATTTAGACAAGAAGTTAATATGGCATGTTTGGTTCATGGGTGAAATTAAAGTATTGGGTGTAGGGGTTGTATTGAACGTCATTAATAGTTAAATCATTTTTACTATAATATACGGAGTACATTGCTCCGTATATTTAAGTATTTTTTTTTTTAATTTTTTTTTTTTTGAATTTTCTAACTTATTCTGAGTGAATATATCTTAAGAAACTTAACACTAGCACAACTTAACCTCATTAGGTTGAGCCCTACCATAAGAGGAAGGGCTTGTGGCCCTAGTTATTAAAATTAGGGCTAGAAAACTTTGTAAGATGGGTATATCCTATTCCCACTTAGACCAGCTACGGAGTAATAAACATCACAGATTTTTATCTAAGGTGAGTATATCCGTTTAAATGTGATAATATTTAACCCATTTTAAGTTAAAATGATATAGTATATCCCCATATTATCAAAAATTTATTGGTAAAACGAAATTTTAGAATAATAAAATTGGGCGTTAACTTTCACACGGCGTAGGGTGGGTGGAATAATAAAAGTGATTGGACGACACTTTCG
>JAUEKU010198551.1:0-17370 GCA_032274805.1 Gypsophila paniculata | reverse complement strand
AGTTAGACGCCAAATCGTCATTAGCGACTAACATAGGTCGCTAATAACGGTCGCCTGTAACGTGAATTGTTGTAGTGTATTATCTTACTATGAATCTTGTTTATACGTTAGAATTTGTGCTAGATTGGAATATCAACTACCAACAAGACAATTTTATTTTAGTATTCAGCCGCAATTATTGAGCAGAATCAAATTAATTAATTCTTTAGAGTTGATCAAATAAAACTCTACATTTGAATATATAATTCAGCTAAAATATTTTTTAAAAGTATTCTCGTTTTTTAGTGTAGTTACACATACATTAATAATTTGTTTTCGAAAAACTTTAAAATAATTTTCACTAAAAGAATCTAAACACAGTGAAATCCAAACATAGTAGTATAATTTTCAATCCCCCACCTCGTAGTGTAGGAAGCAACAGTAAAATTGAATATAAAATAAGTGGAGGCAGGAAACGCGTGAGATCACATAAAATGCCAATGAAGTTCAGTCTACAAGATAAATTAAAATAATTATTGGTTTGTTCAATTAATTACTACGACTATGTACCTAAACAACCCTCGATTTACTGGCGTCTACCGAATAAAATAAAACAATATTGAAGACTTATTGTTCTCTAATGTCTGTCTTGATTGATAATACAAGGATATATATATACATTCAAAACCCTCCGTAACTCTTGCCTAAAATATCCCCTTGCAATCTTCTTAGCTTGATATTTTCCTAAATATGTACACAAATAATACAATATATCGACAATATGTGAAGATATGATATCATACATATCTTCCTATACGCACTCTTTACTTTGTTAATTGAACTTATTATAGACCTTAATTTACGTGCATCAATTATGTTGATACAAGTCACCAAACAAAATCACTTAATTAATTTATTTGAAACGTCACCAATAATTTTTATAAAAAATTCCTAATTTCAATACTTTCTAATATAAAAATTTAGTTTATGTAGACAAATGGGATGTAGGAATCAAGTGACCGTTTACCTTTGTTCATTTCGTAAGAAAACGCATTGTATCTAATGAATTCACGTAAAGTTTTTAGTTTTTCATTATGGACAAAAGTTACGTACTCCGTAGTACGGATAATTAAACATTATTCAGGTTAGTAGAATACGACATGATATGAAAAGAACTTTAATCAAGGAAATTCTACGTAAAATTCCTATGTATTTTGAGATTTTATGTGGTTACCCTCGTTTTTTCAAACCATCATAAGTGTATCCGTTAATTCAATTACTTAATTATTCTACATCACAACCAAAATAGTAGGATTCGTTAAATTTTTTTTTTTAAATAGTTTATATTTTACAGTTTTCATCATTTTCGATCACCACTTCCTTTAGCTTTTTCGATAAATCTTCATTATTTTTCCCATTAATATTTTCAACATTTCAGTTTTTCGCCCATCTTCTTTTATCAATTTTTTCAATTTTCTTAATCTTTTTTCAACTAATGTAATTATATGCAAGTGAGAGTTGTTTTGATTAAAAAATTGTACAAAGTGAGCATTTTCTTTATAAAGTAATGATATTGTTGTGAATATAAAGATTTTATAAAGAAAACAAAGAATGTCACAATACAAAATTTTACAAATGAGATAAAGATTATGAATTGGTTTAATAAAAGAAGTGGGGTTAACGATATGGAACGGATGAAAGTAATTTACAGTATGTACATTATACCACCGGTGGAAATATGGTGGTATGTCTTATTGAGCTTTTTTGTATAATTTTTGTATTTTCTTATAAAATTGTTGAGTTTTTTCCGAATTGTAATGTTTACTCAAAAACTTACAAATTTTTTCAAACTCATAAACTATACATATAAACTCAATAAAATGTGAAATGGTGGTACGATATTCATATACCCAGGTGGTACGAAACTATAAGAGATTGTTTATAATTTTTTTTTTTTGAGAAAATGATTGTTTATTTTTTTGGGAAGAGTTTATGCAATTAATAGATTATACCATCCGTGGTAATACAACTTGATTTATTATTTTTTGAGTTTTTTTGTTAAATTTTTGAATTTTCTTATAAAGTTGTTGAATTTTTAAATAAAATTTCTGAATTGCAATGCTAACTCAAAAACTTGCAATTTAGCTCATAAACTTTTAAACTCAGAAACTATACACGTTTGTTCAATAAAATAAGTAGTGATTGTACAATGCCTCATACACCACTAATGATATAATGATTTTTGCGGGGTTTATGGGTAGTATTCATATTCCTCTATTACATAGTAACGACTAAAGACACGTGTACGAACGTTAATAAACCATGCACGTCCCATTTTAACACGAAAGTATTTCTTAATTCGTTCCGACATCTTTATGTAAATATCGTTGAAATGTTATTAATGTGAATTATTGATCTTTTCACATAAAAAGTCAACAATGAATCAATGATTATATTATATTATTGGAGAAAAATCTTAGTCCAAAAAAATAATTTTTCACATTGAATTGAGAAAAGATCATTTTTCTACACCAGATTTATATATTTTCATTTTTATTTATTGTCGGTCTTTCAGTATAAACCTGTAAGATGATTTTTTACAATATTTACTCAAGAAAAATTATGTTTCCGGCATTTCATTTTAATGTAATTTGTTGTTTTTCACAATTTTTGAGACATATTCTATATCTTTAATATCTATAACTATAAAAAATTTTAGAGTTTTGATATTATTATTATTATTATTATTATTATTATTATTATTATTATTATTATTATTAAATGCATGAAAACAAATGAAAAAAATCTACTACATGACTATATTTTCTCTTACATATTGCAAAAAAATATCAAAAAAAATTCACCCCAATGAATAATGCAAAAAAAAAAAAAGGTTGGAATATTGATATGAATTTGAGTAATACACAATTAGTATAAATGTCGTTACTGTTTTTTTTATACCCCTTAGCTGATTTTATCATATACCATCAATGTAAATTGTAAGAAAATATCTGTTACAAGTAAATACCTCAAATACGGACAACTAATGAGTAAAACTTCCTCAAATATATATTTTTTTTTTCAGTTTTCACTCACTAGTCACTACTGACGTCATATACTACTAACAATCAGCCGTAGTTTTTATTAAAAAAATAAGCGAGCAGGAAACACGTGAGATTGCCCTAAGAATAGAGCGTACGTCTCTCTCAAGACGAGTATATATATATTAAGATTAAAATGAGTCAAATATGTTAAATAAGACAAATGTAAAATATCTATAAAATATCAGATTGTTTATCTTACTTATACAAATGAAATATTATTTAATTTATTTTAAGTTTAAGACGGATAATCCCTCTTAAAAGAGAATTTACGAAAAAAAAAATCCCTCTATCACTCGGTACAATCACTTTTTTCTGAAATCACTGTATACTTGGAACCCTAAATTGATTAGCATAAACCGAATAAAATCCAATATGAAAATCATACAACCAGTTGTAGTACAATTGATTTCATTTTTTTTAACATTGCTACAAAATTTGTGAGCTTTTGTACAAATTTTTTGAGCTATGTTTACAAGTTTTACAAAATACTCACAAATATTGTTAAAATGCTCACGAAATTAAATATGTTTATAGTACAACCGGTTGTATAATCTTTTTTCCAATAAAATCTGTACTATTTATTATAGTGGTTGTTCACATCAAGATTTTTTTTGTGTATCAATTATATTGATCCTCGACAACAAATCAAAATCAAGTGCGTGTATCCTAATTTTAAATAATTAGTTAAGTTTGTCGATTACGAAATTTCACGTAGTATATCATTATATTAGGTGTTTAATGATTTTAATTCTTTTTTCTCTTTGTATATTAGTAAAGGGTAAAAACGATTTGTCTCCCATTGTTTTACCAATTTATTAAGTTTTGTTTAGAGTTTCTATCCTTGTTGACCTTGTATAGGTGGAATAATTTTTAGATCTATAAATCTCTAGTTGAGTCTTAAAAAGTCGCTCGGATAATTTGTAAATTTTACACATTGTACTCTCTAGTCCCTCCGACCATCTTATTTCTTCCATTTGTTATATGTCATTGAATAATGAAACGTAAAGGAACTTTGGAAAGGATTTACGACGAGTTGGAAAATTGTGACATGAGTGTTTGCAATGGTAACGTGGTTGCCTTTGATAATTTGTCTTTAAACATCAGTGCATCACTATTGTTGCTCACATAGTCACATTCGTTTCTTTAACATAATATTACGATTATTTTAATGTGTACCTATCTGTTGAATACACGTTGAAATCTTTGAAAAGTAAACATTATTTGAAAATATTCTGAAGGAAAAATTAAAGTGTATTATTGACTTAAAATTTTCAAACAAAAAATTCCAAATATTTCTTCTTCAAATTCGTAACATGTGTTTGCTGATACCTGTTAGAAAAAATTGCTATTTTATTGAGTTTTAAGATACGGAGTAAGTTTTTAACGTGAGTTCGTATTATACGTTAGTTAAAGAACCCAAATTAAAGATATTCTAAAATATTGAATTCAACCTTATTAATAGAGTGACGTTGAGGTTTATTAAAATTATGGTACATATTTGATGGATAATTATGATCGTCAATTATAATAGAATATTTCAACATATATGATGGATAAATAATTATGATGTCTTACAATTTACATGCAAGGTCAATGTTACAGCGTTGTACATTATACTGACTGCGGTTGTTCTCTAATTAGTTTATTGAATTGCACGTGTATTGGTTATTGAGCTTGACAAATTTATTTTAACTCTAGTTCGAGATTTTTGTGTAGCATATCGATTTGCGATATTTTGTTAGAAAGATGGAGCAATGTAAAACATAAGTAGAGGAATATATAATACGTACTTAGCTTGCTTTCTTTGACGCATTTTATTTTATTTATAATAATGGGAGATTATTTAATACAATGTGTCTATTGTCTAGTTAATCAAATTAACATTGAATATAATAAAATTGTGTGAAATTTTTGGTAAAGATAAATACTCCGTAGTTGACATCACCAGACTATACAATATCGTATTTTTTCCTTAAACACCCACCTTTTATTAAATATAAAATGTTTGAAATTTTCTCACGACAAATTCAAAATTATACGGAATAAAATTAATATTGTAATTTTTTTTTTCCGAATACGAGTATATCTTAGTCAAACTACGAGGAGTAGCTTAATTATATAGGTCAAAGTGGACTTGGGAAAGGAAATTGTCAAATTGTACCTTTGCACCAAACTTGGATATTTGTCGGAGTTTGTCTTCACACACGTTAAGTCTCTCTTGCAATTAATGAGTAAGATATTACTCGGTATGAAGTACTTAAGGGGCATATCATTAATTGGACACGCGGATTTATAAAGTTTAATTGTACTTCAAATAGCCATTGTTTAATATTTTTACTTCGAACGTTTACAATAATTAAATTTCTAGTGTCGACTACCTAATATTGCATGTGGTCCTAGTACTAGATCCAAATTAGGGCGGGAATTTCAAAACTGAACTTGTGCTTTGACATGTGCTGGTCAACAGAACACGACGCGAATAGTAGATTTTCTGTAAGATCGTCTCACGATATAATAAGTTTACAATCATGAATTATAACAACTCCTCCACCCAAACACATCCTCGGATTTAGTTATCTTTGCAAACTCCATTGCTAACAAAAGAGGTCCACAGTAGTAAAAATTCTGGATTATTGTCTTTCCTTTATAGGCCATTGAGGGTAAAGTAGGGTTGGCAATTTCACCCGAATCCGATTAAAAACCGATCCACCCGATGCAAATGGATGGATGAAAACCCAACTTAAATGGATGAAATGCCGGAATGTCACCATAAAGGCGTAAGTTCATCAGTGTCGTGTAGGCTATGAATTACGTAAATCATCTTAAGCGAGTTAAAATTGACGAGTCGAATCACATCATATACTCACATAGGCTAAAAAGCAAAAACCACTACTCCATCCATCCAACTCTAAATTGTGCACTTCTTTTTTGACACTGTTCATGAGCTTAGAGAATTTTCGATATTTTGTGCAATATTAAGTGAAATATGGTCATATATGATTTTGTTTGATTCATCTTTTCATATACAATATTAATATCAAATTTTTATAATTTTTTTATAACGTGTAACTATACATATTATCTTTTTAAAATGTGCCTCGACAAGTGTGAAAAAGCATATGCACAATTTCAAGTTAAATGGAAAGAGTACTTCGTAATCACTATGATAACCATGACATTCAAAAGTGAAAAAATGTTACCCAAAACTCTCAAAATTAGAAGGGTGGAAGTTCAGCCTAAGCTCATTGCCTCCCATAAACTATTAAGAAATATCAATGACATAACACAAGCAAACCTACTTGGTAACTCTTCGTCGCTTCCCCATTCTTGACTTAGCATATCTGAACTATGTTAAGCGAAACCAACATTGTGTTACACAAGAGGGAGAAAGGGGAGGAGCAATTGTAAACATTGTAACTACAAGGTGAAGCTTTATTCACAACTCACAAAGTAGAGTAGGATATTAGGGCGATTTTGTAATTAGGGCCACGGGATTATACCTAGCTGTTCCACTAAATTGCAGAACAATTTATAGAGATGTGGGCAGGGTGACCACATTATGAGCCAGTATTGGATGCATATATGACGCAAATTGATACAAGACCACACAACAAGAGATCATGAGATTCAGAGAGGCAGTAGAATATTATCCCGGAAGAACAAGGGGGAAGGGAGAAAGAACAAGGGCAAAATGAAAAGACAAATTACCCTTAAAAGGATACTCCAAACGCATGCCCTCACCGGCTAGAGAGGAATGGAGAACGGTTCCTTCCAATTGAACCAAAGCCTCAGTTGAACAGGCCGTGTCCTGTAGTAAACAAAAAATGATATCTCACCACACAAACCTTTCTAGGACTAATGGCTTTAAAAATGTGCTTTTGAACACCTAGAGCAACCCAAAGTGAAAAACTGGTTAAACCTTTGCAGTTTGCTACCCATACTGAAACCCCAAAGACATTCCCTGCAAAACTGCCCTCTCACTCGACAAAACGGGCTTTAACAAATGCCCAAGGCCATGAACCTCCAAACAGACCTCACTCCTTCCCTCGTTTTCCTTGTGAAGAAATTGAGAACAATTGGTCATTCTTAGTTCCTAACTTATTGCATGGAGTATTTTCTCACTGTCGTAGGATTTCACAAAAAACACATCAATGTTGAAATGATATATCTCATAGACTAAGGGTGTAAAACCGTCCAACTGTTCACAAAAGTTTACCAGCTAACATCTTGTTTAAAGGCTAATGAGAAACAGCAGTTTGTGTGCATCAGGCTGCAGTTATTCTTGATGGTATTTTGGTTCTTTTGGAGAGTTGCATTTGAAAAAAGGGCTTTGCACGGTTAAAATGAGCAGAACAGGATTAGTGCATCTAGGGGAAGAAAAGGAATTTGTATTACCTTGAAATCGACAAATGCCACTGGAGTACCACGTGCCCTCTGAAACTTCAACTTCAGGAATCCCCGACATCTGTTAATAAGGTGGAATTACATACTTAGGATGTCAGCCGAAAGGTTCCAAATCATCCCTAACCAATGGTATGTCAATGAGGGGAAGCCGCAGATAGTAAAGGTCATTTGCTACTACAAACCTTGAGAAGATATGTCGTAGCTCTTTCTCTGAACACTTGGGACCCAGGTTAGCGACAAAAATTGTTGGACATGGAGATTTCTCTTGTGAAATAGCGGAAGAAACGCCATTGCTCTACAAACATAGAAAGTGTCATTAGAACCATTTACATAAAATTATCAGCATAGAAGAAGTCTTTACTACGAAAAAACATAGGCCATCTGCAGATATTTCTATTGTCTGCATATGTATTGCCAAGTAAACAAATGGATCGGAGCAAAATGTCCCCAAATAACAATGACGATGAAAGAAATGCCTACGAATAACTGCAAGTGTTGATATGTCATGTTTAAAGGAGTATGATATCAAGTCAACACGTGACACGCAGCCTAAGTGAAATATTTAAATATAACATCAGATGGACAATGAATACCTAGAGCTAGACAATGGCACGTGAACAAGTCGACCAAACAGTTTATTCTCACTACTACATTACGGTGGGTATTGGCCCTAATGACACTTTCTATGAGACCAACCAGAGGAGGGTCTCGGTAACACTTGGCCCTAGAACAAAGCCTGTCAAAAATTAGCAGAAAAAAAAAAAAATGCAAGACGAAATGATAAATGAGTATTGGAAGTAGATGACTTACTGATTGAGCAACACTTGCGTCAATGATGCCTCTGCTATCAAAGCTCAAATGAGTATGTGCCACAAAATGAACAAAAATCAGACAACCATCATTAAGGATCAAATGGGAATTTTAAAGAAACTAAAGATTGACGGACTTGAGAAAACATTAAGGTGCATTTTTTAAGGTAAGTAGTCGGCATTATTTGGAAGTTGGGAAAAACAAGAGGCAGAGCAAAGTATAGGACTACAGGTGTCGAGTAAGTTCCAGGCATATTTTGATCCCAAGTAAAAAGATGTGTGATGTGCAAATGACCTTTGTGCAGATGGATAATCAACCATGTTGTAGTGAGAGTGAGAATTATCCATTCCAGGAATGTGTAAGCTGCCAAGACCTGCTAGTGCCCAAGCGTGGAAAACAAATGTGCAGTGTGAGTTTGTCGGCAAGAGTGCTCTCATGTGTCAACAACATTGGTTTAAGAAGATACTACGACGGACTACCACAATGCCATCCCCCGCTAAAATCATGGGAAGCGATCGTCTGATAAGAATATAACACAGAAGAAATAGCTGCGTCAAAGGCATTCCAAGAAGGGCAAGAACCATCTTACCTGACTCAACACTGCCTCTTGGCAAAGCCAAAGAAGCTTTATGTTTCTTCGATGAACCACTTCTTTCGTCATCTAGTCAAAAATCTCACCAGAATCATTATAGTTGTAGAGGGAAAGCCCACATAAGACGTGGACAAGGACAAGAGTAAATAGATTACAAACCTCCTCTCTGACGCTTAGACCGCGAATTAGATTTTGCAAGGTCAATATACAAGGTTGAGCCTTCTTCTAAATCGAAAACCATACCCTGAACAGAAACATATGGAAGAGCTATTTTTAGGTCACACACATTTCATATACGCAATCATACATGGATTAACTGCACACAGTAGTACTGAACTACTGACATAGCTAATATAAATGGTTCAATGTAATTCGCAATCTACTGTTCGAGCAATACATCATATCATTAAAAAAAAAAAAAAACAATAACATATCTAAGTGATGAACATCCACTAACACCTAACACTTGCAAACTTGATTGAAAATCAGTTACGAAAACAGAGTCGTTCCACACAGCAATGAAGCCAAAGTCGTACAAAATTGAGCACTGCAATTCAATAGACCTCTCACAGACAGAATAGAAAAGTTAAACAACCAACCATATACGATACGACACAATAATACTTCATAACAGCTAATTCAAAATTCATGATTAAGAACCAATAGAATCACCAGGTTATGCATAACCGTCAATTCAATAATAACAAACAGGCGTCAAACAAAAGAAATAAAAAAAAAAAGGGTTACATTGAGAGAGTGCATAGCAGCAACCGCAGACGGTTGATCAGTGAATACAGCAAACGCAAATGCCTGCAACCGCAAACATGAGTAAAACAACAAGAATTAAACCAAGTTAGGAAACAAAGAGCAAGAATATAAAATCAAAGAATGAAATAAGGAAATAGAAAGAGAGAAAGAACCTGAGAATTGGGAGAAGGAGGGCGGAGATTAGAGGAAACAAAGCCAGGAAATTGACGAAACAGATGATAGATTTCGCGGTTTTTGACATTTTGAGGAAGGCCAGCGATAAATAGAGTGCGAACTAGGTGGTCAGGATCAACACGAGGACTGCAGGGGTGGTGGTAATGATGAGGAGGAAGAGGTGGCTCGGGGAATGACAAGTGCACCGGAGGGAGGTGCTGTGAGAACTCCCAATGCTGGGCCTCCGCTCCCGCTTTAGGACTCTTGTAGGCCATCTTATTTGTAGATGCACTCTGTTTCACTTTGTGTTTTTAGGGTTGTTTTTTGGTCGAATGGATTTTGTTCTGATTGGATTGGCTTATTTTTTTATTTATCCGACGGTAATAATGGGTGGCGACAGGACGCTGAATTGAGGCATCATATATTACCAATAATCAAATACTCCCATATTACCTACCTTGTGAGTTGTGACGGGATATAAAACATCATGCGATGTTGCTCAAATCCGAAATTAATTGTTCACAGTTGAGAAATTGATTATGAACGGCTAAAGTATACTTCGTGGGACTAACAAATTTGTCCCAGTCGTTATAATAAAGTTGTTTTAAATAGGCCCGTAATATTTTGCTCTTTCTCCGTATTGTGTCACTCGTATTTACAAGCGTAGAAAACTCAAATTAATGGCATCCGTACTCAATTTCATTGATAAAAGATCCTTTGATTTCTAGACACAGCTAGAGCAAAATATTTGGGCGTGAATGCGTGATACGTTGTGTATGCTGTATGCATACAACTGGTCCCATTTGGGACTTTGCATGGAACTACATTGTGTATGCATACAACCGGTCCCATTTGGGACTCTGCATGGAACTACGGAAGTAATTCCTGAACATAAAACGACCCTCTAACTCCAGATATACATTGCATGAATCATGGCAATGACAAAGTACAGTGCAGTATTATTCACCTTATGTAAAGGTTTGTGCTCGGGTTCAATGAAGTGATGAACATCCACACTAACACCACAAATTGCACTCAGCCACCATCAACGGCTCCCAAAATGATATGAGATGAGCTAATATAACTTCGATGATGCGTTGCATCATCGATAAAGCAAAATATTTGGGGAGTTGCATTACGTGGAGTAAGTTTCAAACAAATTAGGACAGGCGATATGGCGAATGCCCTACCCTACCACAAGAGTCGGACTTTATACATAATATGGGTATTGTTCAGCATAGTTGCACAGAACTTCCCACAGGACAGCTCTGCCGCTTACAATGCTACCACAATCCTCCAGCAACACACAGAACTCCATCAAACCACAGCTGGGTATTGTTTGGCTTGTTGGCGAACTTTTTTCTTGTACTCTGCTGGGTCCTGAAAACGTCCACTTATTCAGATTGACTGCATTTCTAAATGGCACTCAAAACAGGCACGTGGAGAAAAAAAATACGATTTCAAGTAGATACATAGTTAAATAAGAAAATGTATATAATTGAACAAACACGTCGTGTAGCCCGAAGAAGAAGCTGCTTCACAAGCTTTTATCAGGTTCTCGAAAAACCAATTGCAGAGAAAATAAGAATATACATTCACCTAATTGAAGTTTCAATGAAAGTAATTTGAAGGTCGATTTAGACCGAGTTTTAGAGCAAGGATGAACAGTGAGACTGACACAACAATATCAAACAACGTGGAAGCGAACCCTAAAATATTTGAATAATAAATAACGATAAGTCAGGCACCTCAAGTTGAAAAACTAGGGAGTATAACAAATCAGACTTTTTAAAATCAAACCTTAAACTCATTACAGCATTTTACTTGAGGATGTCATCATACAAGTAGTATAATTACCTGAATAAACATATGATATCCTTCTGTTTGAGCAGGATCTAGCGGATTAGGCTGGTCCAACAAGTCCTGAATACCAACGAGAATCTGCTTAACAGTAATAGCGGGCCTCCAATCCTACAATGAAAGAGGTACACATGCATGTTACGAGACTCGGAACCATTATACAGCTCTTAAGCCAAGATCTATTAGCAGCAAACGAAATACAAAAATACTCACAGCATCTTCATTTAAAATGGACAGGCAAACTGTCCCAGATGGGTAAACGTTCGGGTGAAAGAAATTTTGAGGAAACTTGCACTTAGGTGGTTTGCTAGGGTACTCTTCACTGAACTGCATCGTCAACGGGTAGAAGCCACCCTCCCAATCAGTCTGCAACAATGGAAACTCTTTAGGTATTTCATCATCAACAACTTTATCAACAGAAGTTGACTACTGAATAAGATGACTTCAAACGTTTAAAGTTCAAGCAAACACATCAATAATTCGTCGACAGCAACACAGACTACACAGTGTGCTTAGATTCAGTCCTGTTAGTATGCACAGATTCATATGAAGGTGAAAGCAATAATAACTGGACAGAAAAGCTTAAATCGCAAGAACGAGCAAGATGTTAAAATAATTCACATAGCAAAACATGTTCATGCCGAGCAATTTGTTGAACTTCCAGAACCACTCTTTTTAACCATAACTTAATGTTCCAATTTTAAATGGAACCGCACTTGCTTCCCAACGAATGTTTATGTTACCTTAATTTTAATGCGAAGAGGAGACACGGGAGAGTAGATTAACTCGAGTATCACCACTAAATGACTTCACTACCGCACATTTGCATGATCATTTGAGTGACATCCCCCTCGAAAATACATTCCCCCAAGCACGCAAAAAGAATACACTAAATGCAAAACGACATTTTAAACTACAAATTTCACACACGACTCCTAAAGTTATCACACTATCTTCTTATATACTAAATCAGAAACCATCTCCAATAATATATGACACGTGGCAAGCTCATGGAGAATTTTTTCCCGCCTATCCAAAGCCTACCCCAAAACCCTAAAGCCTACTTTATTTTTTTCTCATTTCAGCACACTTTTGTACTTTCACCGCCTCCCTCTTCCTACTTCTTTGATTCCTCTTTCTTTTATTTACAGATTCTCGATTCGGCTTGAAGAATTATTCTCAAATTAATTCGGTATCGTATTTATTACCTACAGAACATAATTGCTCAATATTTTACATTTTATTTCTACTGAAAATAATTTTTTATCAATTAGGGTATCGTTCTTATTATTTTTTTTTCGGATGTTATTGCCTCTCAAATCTGCACTATTCTGATTACTTCTTAATTGTGTCATTTTTGCTGTAATATCATTCACCTTACAATTAACTATGGTGATGTTCATACATGTACATGTTATTAGTGCTATGCAGTTTAAATGACAAAGCAAATAGAATAACTCTGAGTATAGGGTTTGTTTATTTATTTGATTTGATTTTTCAAAGGATCCAATTCTCATAATGTGAACAATTCAAAAATATAAATCACCATTGATTGTTACATTTATTGGATATGAATTTTATCTTGGAGCTTGAACATATGTTTTTAATTCTCTAAGTTTATAGTACTTCGTATAAGCTATTCAAACTCTGTTATGTTGGATAAATTGGATAAATTGTATGAATGTTTTCACAAATGTGACATTTGATTTTTGAGATTTTTTTTAGGGACTAGTCACAAGTTATTCGTCGCATTTGACTGTTGCATAAGAAATTTATTCATGATTCTTTGAATAAAAAAAAGTTGGATACATTGTCTATTAATATTGTGCAGAAAAAACGCATGAAGAAGTATATGCAAACGACGATGTTCAGGAGAACTCGTGAAGTATCCAAACACTTGCGTAATATACTACGGAGTAACATATATATATATCTTAGACTTTTGTATGATCTTATGATGTAACTACAACATTATTTAGTAACGTAAAGTATCTTATGTGAATCCTTTTTTTCTATTAATGATTCTTTGCTGATATTTATTATGTATTTTTTTCGATTCAGTAAACTCTTATAATTTATTTTTTTAATAATTTTTTTACCCGCAAAAGTTTTAAACAAAAGGTTAATCGCCTTGCTTATATAAATTTTTATTTAAAAATTATGCTAAAACAAATGATACAAAATGAGTTACTTAGTAATATTTTAGTGTTCTATTTATGATTCTCTAGGTTAGTGAAAACAAGTTTTCTCTATTTCGATTGTCATATTGTTTTAAATTTCAAGTGAGATTATTGGTGTGTGCGCTATTATGTCGGTTGCATACTTGCATGTGTAAATGTGGTGTACACATCACCGAAAACTTATTAAAATCGTCAAAAATAAATTCTAATTCGAAGTTACACTTTAAAGTGTCAATACATTTAGATTGTTATAGTCCAACACACTCACATTGTAAGAATTTCACATAGTCAGAGTGAAAGAGTAGTAAGTCTTTAATAAAATGGTCTTATTTGAAGTTATCATAACATTCTTTCTGTTTAGCTCTTTTGTTTTAACTTTATTTTTGTGTTAGATATTTAATGTGCATGATCAAATTACTCATTAAATGTAATCCTAATATGGAAAGATAAATAAATAAATGATACATCCAAAAATGAAAAAGGTAAATGAATGATTGATTACAAAGGGAGTGCCACTTAAAATAAGGAGGTTGTGAAAAATGATGAATTGGTTACTACTAATAACATTAAAATGGTAACATAATAAACATAGTATTAACAATAAGTAGTGTGATCTTACTATAACTTAAAATAAGACGGTTTATTCAAGAATTTGTATTGAAAGTGATTGCGTACACAGATGAAGATAATAACAATCATCAATAATTTTCAAGATTGAATCGAATTGCTTAAATCTCATGCCCATTCATAACAGTGATCAATTATAAAATTGTGACAATATTTCTCATGTCATAGATTATACATAATTTTTTTTTTCCTAATTCATGACTTTTTTAGCTCTATAAATTTCATGATTTATATTCTACAAATAATAGAAACCTATAAGAACCGTGCATTGCACGGGTGCTAAACTAGTCAAACATTCACACCGAGTCTAACACTAGTATAACCAAAATCATCATCATCATCATCATCATCAAGTAACACGAAATTAACATCATACATAATAATCTCACATAGAATCACAGAACAATACGCAAAGATCATTAAAATAACACTATAAAATCCATCATCAAATTATGGAACATCAAAATTAACACAAAGAAAAAAAAAAGGGAAGGCAAACGTACGCCAGATTTGCCAGGGATGATGCAATGCCACATCAACAAATTGACGGTGCCATCTGGAAGTGTCTCCGGCTTCGCCACGAAACCCTAATTTCACACCAAATAATTTCATCAAACAATTATGATAATAATAACATTAAATAATCAAAATTAATTAGTCAAAGAGGAAAAAAAATAGAACATGAGGATGATTCTTGCGCCATTGTTTACGCTCTTCAGCTAGACGCCCTCTTGCTATTCCTCCTGACATCTCTTTGCTCTCTCTCTCTCTCTCTTGATTCTTTCTCTGCCGCTTTCCCTCTTTTGTTTGTTCCACTCGGTTGGAGACCGTTGTTTGACGTATAACGATTTTATTCCTTCCTTCACCCTGATTCAAGTGTGCATGCATTCTTTCCTGAAGGAATAAGTGAATATCTACATCCAGATGTTTATTTGGGCCGCAATATTGGAGTCCATCAGGTACTGTTCTTCGTATAATTATTGATGAAGCCCAACAATATTCCTTAACGGTTCGTTTCTAATTTTCGTTGGGATATATATATGGGTGTTGCTCTTTCATATACGGATTTTACTCCATCATATACTTGTTTTCCATTTGTACCCCTCTCATTTTCACTTCCCATTTTCACTTCCATTGACTCCTCTCATTCTCTCTCCCAAAATCAATTACTCCAAAACAAAACAATACACTACTCATTTGCTCCAAAAGAAACGCACTCATTATTACAATTGAAAACGAATTACAAACTATTTACGTTAATTTCGTAGTAGTTGCTTCTGTTTGCTTTGGCTTATCTTCATAACATATTCATCCAAGCGCTTTAATTTGATGGTGATTATATTTGTTACATTAAGGACTAAGTGGAACTTCGTATGCATTGAAACTTTTTGTAGAAAGAAGTAAACATGAAATAAGATTAATTAGCATTACAAAAAGTTTCCAAAAGAAAAAAAATGCCGGCAGATTCACCAGCAACCCTAAACTCCTACAACGAAACATGTGATTGGGAATAAAAAACGCAGCACTGCACACACAGGCTGGCCGCTGACAACCCTTTAATGGCCGGAAACAACCTTTTAATGACCGGCAACAACCCACTCGCGGACGGCACCAACAACCACGACATTGACACCGTAAATTCAAAAACCCTAATTAAAAAATAATACAAATCGATAAACTAATTCAAATAAATCCCTTGTAATTGGGAATAATAATTGGTAATATACTTTTGGCGTAATCGAGTCGTAAAAGAAATTGATATCGTCTTCAACGTTGTGTATTAGTTAGAGTTATGTTTTGGAAGTTTGTTCAATTGGAGTAAAAGAGAGAAAATGAAATAGGTCAAAGTAGTAAAAGGGTAAGTTATGGAAAGATTATGAAATTTTGTATATAGCGGAGTAAAAAGTGTATATGAAAGAGCAATTACGAAAATTATTATAGGATAAAATCTCGTGAATAATTATACAGAATTGCATTTATTGTCTTTCATAATTTCAAACCCAAAAAATATTCCCATTATTTCTTTTTCTTTTTTTTTTTTTATTGAGCACACGTAGAAAAATCATTGTTATAATTTGTATCCTATTTTTAATTTCCTTCATATCTTATTACGGTGCACAATTTTTCAAAGCTGAATAAATTGAGCAAATTGGATTTAATTGTAAAATTTCGATGACTCGGGTACAGTTTAGCACACTTCACTTGTTTAGAGACAACTATATAAATGCGCTTTCGAGTACACATTGTCATGTCTGAGTTCTCGTCCCAAGATCATCGATTAACAAATATACAGTAATACTTTTGTGGCAAATGCTAACCATATTTGAGAGTCTCTGTTGTGCTACAAGGTTGACCATCAAGCCTCACAAAACAGTGATGGTTCCTAGACTGTTTTGCCCGATCAAGGCTCTTCGAAAAGCGGTGCATATAGCTAGCTATGTATAACTAATGATAACGGTATGATATGAGCATTAAGGGAGTGGTGACAAAGATAGAAGAAGAGTGTCAGGCCTTCAAAGAATGTCAAACTATGAAGATGAAAGATGAAGAAAAAAGATTTGAAGAAGAAGAAGACGACGACTAACACTTGTCGATGTCAATGAGCAGCTAGCCGAATGCCGATGAAGCTGAAGGCACCTGACATTGTATCCCAAAAACTTTTGTTTTCTGAAGCTGCAAGTTTCGCCTGGAGAACCTTATTCTGTTTCTGGAGCTGAACCTCACCGAAAACATATGCATAAGTCTTAGAAACATACACTCAATTAACAAAAATTATGGTGATTAAATTGATGATTATCCTTAATTACCTCGTCAATTGTGGAAACAAGATCTTCTACGGCATTTTGCAGAGATGCAATAACTTTGGATGTTACGTTGTCGAAATCTGAATCAG
>JAUEKU010198440.1:0-17373 GCA_032274805.1 Gypsophila paniculata | reverse complement strand
CGCATCCCCATTCCCAACCCCGTCCCTATCGATTTCTAAGAAAAATTTCAAACAAAAGATAACAATTGACATGTACACACCGAGTGAAAAATAACAATAAAATCAAAATCCAATCTCAATTCACGTCCACTTCATCCCAAATCCAAAGAAAACAACCTCGCCACTAAAACCACATAACCATCCACTCCCCCAACAAAAGAAAGCACAAAGTCTAAATAATTGATTTTGTTCAAGACTACACTACTAACCCTCCAACAATTTACTCAATGTCCTTTTATGGAAGGTAATGATATATACCGCCCTAAGGGTTGTATATAAAGATATATACTCCCTCTCAATCGCTAAAATTGCAACATATTCCATTTTCGGTTCATTTAGTGGATTAACAACATTTCCTAAAATACCTCTCACACAACACATCCTACCTCACCACCTTGTGTCTCTACTTACGCCCATGCAACCGACTACCTTACTATTTGTGTTATTTGCAAATCTACCGAATGTGAGGGAGTAATACATACTCTAAAATGGTTTTGATTTTTTCCTCTAAAACGTGTGTGAAAATCACGTGTTGAATAATGTAATTAACACCTCACTAACACCATAATGAGCACCTTGTATGCAACCCTGAGAGCTGCATATATCATTTCCATTTTACTTACTGAAAAAAATTCTTAAATGCACCTTGACGACCATGTCCCCTTTTCACTGTCTTTCCTTCCTAGGCCCTAAGCAATCAAAACACTTGAAATCTCACGTGGGTAAGAAAACAGTCGAAAGGAGGGAGTATCTATCCTACCCATATTTTCTTTTAATATAAGACGATCTCCAACAATAACCACACTGACGAATCATCATAGGTCCAACAAACAAACAAACTAAAAGAATATAAGACGATCTCCAACAATAACAACACCAAGGAATCATCATAGATCAAACAAACAAACCGGCTAACTTAAAAAAAAGTCAAGACGAGAGAAAAGAAAGTCGTCACCGACCAGAAGCAGCAGTGCCAGCAACAGTAGCCTGTATATAACGACTAGGCAATTCGCCAGCAGAGCCAATCAAACTGCCCTGCACAAGCGCATCAGCAATCCCCGACACACAAACCGCGCAAACCGTCACATAAAACCCTACATCCCCTCTTATCCCCACCATATCCATGGCGGGGACTACACCCAAGCACACCACAAACAAACCAAGCCCCAAATTAATCCTCAGCCACGACCCCGACCCGGTCTTGTTCGGGTAAAACACAATCCCTGATATGGAAACTAATCCTGTGACCATGTAACCAACAGCGAATACACGATCCACGCTACGAGATGGGTACAGGTACGCGAAGTAATCCACCGCGGTTATGAATGCGTTCCATGGGAGCAGGTAGCCTGCCCCCAATGTGAAGTGGACTATGTATGCTAAGTAGTATTTGTCTGCCGGTGGTGCTTTCAATGGCAGTTTCGGTATCAGGTGGTTTTCGACGCTTTCTTCGTCCACGACGCTTTGTGATATTACTCCCATTTTAGATTATTTTTTTTTTGCGACGTTTTTTTTGCGACGTTTTTTTTGGTGGTGGTGGTGGTTTTAGCAAGTTGCTGAAGACTTTGGAGTATGCTTAAATTTTGGATTTTTGTGGTTGGAACATGGGCACCAATTATATAGTTATAGGAGCTATAGTCTCCCCTAACAAAGATAATCAATTAACGAGAGAATTGCTACACGGCGTACAGCGGTTTCATACAAAATTTTGTCTATAGTTATAAACTTGTAAATGGATCCGCTCCATTTATTTTGCCACAATGTTTAAAAAAAGAAATCGTTGTGAAAAAATCATTTTATTTTTTAGTTATAAATTTTGATATTGTTGATTTTATTTAAAAAGTGAAATTAGTTTTTAATAATCCTTGCGTTGTAGATCGAAGTGGATCATGTACATCCTTTTTAGTCAAAATCCTATTAATGGATGAGATTTGATTTGTTTGATCGATATTAAATCCCCATTGTCCATTATCAAACCAATCAAAGTAATCTAGACCCTTTGACTATCCGTCAAATCCAATCCTAGCCTTCTATATGTAATGAATGAGAAATTGAGAGAAAATACATCGAGACGATTCCAATGGCTCCCGTTTGATAGTTGAAGAAAATCTATACTCTATATTCCTTAAAAGTCTCTATATCTGTCTTTGAAAAAGAAGAAATTAGAGAGAAACTCGATTGTGAATCATACATTTGCTTGAATAATTTCATTTTCCAAGATCCATCAATATATTTTAAGTAATTATTCCGTGTTTATTGTGATAATGATAATCCATTTAGATCTTTTTAAGAATTAGAAATCATTCAAACATCTTGCAATTGCACTTTAGTGAATCGAAAATGATAAATAATGCTTCTAATGAATGATAGTAGTCCGCATATGTTATTCTCATTTTATTTTTACTAATATATACTCGCGATTCCTTTTAATATTTTTTAAGATAGGATGTCAAGATATCATCAAAATACACTCTATCGTAGTACGAAAGCTTACTTTGCGCCTCCTAGCACACCAAAAAATACGACCCAATTTCTCATCGGCAATGAAGATAACACGATTCATACAAAGTGCAATATAAAACACTATAGCTGCAATGAGAAGATTCATTCAAATATTCATTCATTTAAAACAAAGTCTTGCCCAATTTTCGAAGTACATGTCTAGCGTGTATCGACCTCACCAGTACTTAGCGTGAGACTAGCCAAACTAAATACTAAAATTCAAATAAAGTGAAAAAAAAAGAAGTGAAATTTAAAAACTAAACCCACACTAACTCAAGAGGTCTCATGGCAAAATTATTGTGAGACCGTATAACAAATATTTCATCTAACTTCTTGCAGCTACTCTTTGCACATGCAGAATAAATGGAGAACATTGCAAACATGTGGAACTAAAGTAATGAACACTGCAATTTATTGCAAGGTCTACAAAAGCAATCTCTCTATAATTGAAGGCAACAAAAACAAAAATACAATACGATTCGAGAAATATGATTCAATATCTACTTGTTCGAGTTTTAATAGACACAAACGGAAAACTTACTCGAAAAGTATCGAAGTTAAGACTTTGATCACTTGGGCACCAAATTTTCCTACACTTCATTTGGCTTTGGTGGAGGCAAATGTATACATTACCGGCAAGAAAAAAAACAGAAAGCAAATCTGGCTGTGCTTGCTACGCTCCGGGTTTAGCAACCAAACCAGTCTCGACCCTTTTGATTTCAAAGATGAGCATTCTCCACATCTTGAGGACAAACATTTCTGCTTCCTCGTCTAAGATTTGCTGAAGTAGTTCCAACATTTTTACAGCCTTGACATGCTCTCCTAATTTATCGACTATGAATTCCACTAATGTGGTTTCTTCCTCTCCCAAGAACTCTGTAATTTTCTTGGAAATCCAAGGTCTCATTCTCTCATGCAGGCGATACTGAAAGTATACAGATCAAAAGAAAATTACTTTCGTTAGTGTCTATTCCACAAGATAAAGCCTTGAGTCTCCAATGATGCCAAAGGGATTTACTGAAGCAAAATGACTCATAAACCATCTGCACTTATGATTGTGAATTAGCACTCAGACAAGCATTAATCGACCATATCTTCTTTCATGGATCATCCTGAAATAGTTTAATCAACCTGGGGGTATAGGGCTAAACAGCACCCGACACATTACCCTGCCATATAGGCACTTGAATAACGAATTCTTATGAGAAAGCACACATGTATCGACTGCTGTGAAGACTGAAGAGACTATTGTCCAGGCCCCTTCCAAGTTGAGCTTTAAGGTAACCCATTAAGTCTTTAGTGAGCTAAAATGGTAGTAATAGTATCATTTCCAGAAAAAGAATTCAAGAATCAATATACAAAGTAAACAGCTCACCTCGTCGTACACAGCCCAGTTGATTTCATAAGAGAACAAGTCGTCTTTTGTTTTTGGAATCATATCGATCAATTGTTTTGCATCCAAAATCCTAGGAGCTCGAGAAGCATTATCAGCATCATGGTCACGGTCACGCTCCCGATGGCTTGACCTATCATTAGAACGCCGACTTCTTTCCTTTTCTACATCAGACTTGACTTCTTGAGGATTGGCGCGCTTGCCAGATTCTGAAGCTGGTGTTTGCCCATCATTTAGGTTCCCAGCCTGAGTATCCTCTGTCGAGTAGTCAATAGGGACCAAAGGCCTCATCTTCTTGTCATTTTGTGCATCCTCGTCTTCTTCCTCATGGAAAACAGACGGTACATTTGTTCGTTTCCCTGACCCTACTAGACCGAATCCTAGTTTTTTAGCAGGGGCATTATTACTGGTCTTTACATCAGCAGGCGAATCAGATGTAGTCATTGGCTCATCAGGTTTTCCATTTTCTAGAACGGCATCACCTGTCACTGGCACAACATAATTACAAGGTTTAAGTATGCAAAGGACACGTCAAGAAGAAAATTGCACTCCTTTCCGACCCCCTCTCCTCCCCTTCCCTTCAAATTTATGCAAAAGACCAAATGAAAAAGCTTACAATCATGGCTCAGAGTGGCTGGCTCAACGGGTTGTGACTGGTCCTCTTCCATATAATCTTCAGTCTGCTGAGATGCAGGTTCTGGCAGCATTGGTGCTTCACTATCATTCACCTCTGGAGCAGAAGGCGGCTCCAATGCTTGTTTCTCTTCCTCCCTCTGCTGTTCCTCCTCAGCTCTTTTCTTGGCCTCTTCAATTTCTTCCGCTTCTTTTAGTCTGTCAGCCAAATCTTCTTCTTTTTCCCTTCTTCGCCGCCTCCTCTTGTCTTCTATTTCAGATTTACGTCTCCTCTTTCTGGAATCATCATCACTTTCATCCTCTTGATCGGCAATCAACCGCCTACGTTCACGTTCTCTTTCTTTATCTTTTTCCCTCTCATATTTTCGTTTGTATTCTCTATCTTTCTCTCTAACCTCCCATTCCTTGAGTCGCTCCTTGTAAAACCGCTCAGCCTTTTGAACCTCAAGCTCCCTCTCCCTCTCTCGCCTTGCTCTATCTCGTTCACGCTCTCTCTCTAATCTGTCAAGCTCTCTCTCCTTTTCTCGTCTATCACGATCTCTTTCCCTGTCTCTGCCTCGAAACTCATTCCTTCTACTCCTATCAGGTGATACTGTCCCAGCTCTATTTGCAGGTTTGGTCTCACTTGTCAGCTCATCATCATTCTTTTCATCTACAGTCACATTGAACATAATAGACTATTTGAGACTTAATCGATGCTACACAACCATAGTCCATAGCCATAAAAGAGATAAAGCATAGATTTGCGTACAGTATAATTCATTTCCGCACTAACCGTTTTTGACAGCATCAATATCTGAATCTTTGTCTCCTGATTTTGAAGGCACTTCAGAGTTTGAGTGGCCAGCTACTTCAGCAACTCTTTGAGGGGGTGGAGGCGGTGGAGGTAGAGGCTTATTCTTTATGCGTTCTTCTATCATGTTTGTTAGCTTCTCCGAGGCCTCTCGGTCAGCATTACGGTCGTCATCAGTGACAAGGCCAAAGTTAGCCATATCATTTTCCTTGTTTTCAGTGTCATCGGCATCTTTCTTTGGCTCCTCCTCAGCAGGTTTCTCAGATTCTTTCTTATCATCTTCACCCTTTTCAACTACCGATGCATCTTCTCCCTCTTTTTTGGCTTCTTCGTCTGCGGGCGGCTCACTTTGCTTACTCAATTGGTCTTTCTTTTTAGCAACATAACGCTCCAAATAACCTCGTGTTGCTTGATTAACATTCAACTACAACCAAAAGAGAATCCTCATAAATATTCAGCAACCACAGCCAACTAAGAGTCTAAGACCATAAAATCTCACAACAGAGCTAAATTTAACAAAATAAATTAGGAAAATGGCCGACAAAGATAGATGATTACAAATTACAAAATGTAGAAACGGCGAGACTACTCTTCAGGTGATATAGCTCTAAATGGTCTTACCAAGGAGAGCAACTGAGAACTTCAGAAGTAATAATAAACATTGTCACAAAGCTAACATGCCCTATCATACCATTATGCGCTCAGCATAAAACTGGTTGGTTCAGAAGATACAACAGAGTATGGTTTCAAATAGCGTCTGCAACACTGCAGTGTGACCAATAACATCTAGAATTTGAAGTTTATCACCGCTTTATTTTGAAGCGTAGGAGTTGGGCCACATTGACAGTGCATCAGCAATTCGTGAAAAGCTATGTTAGATGTAACCTGATACTTTAACATACGTCCTTAGGAGTTAAAAGCAAAATGCAGGCACAAACATTCATGAAGAATAGATTTAGCCACCCAAATTACTTCAATAATGAAAGTTCTCAATAAGAAGATTAGGATCCACCAGATTCATTATACTAAAAGAAGAGCCCACCCCTGTAAGAGATCCACAAGACATCGATCATGCATGAATAATGACTGTAGTATGTTGCAATTAGAATAACATACCACGAGTTCTTCCCCATCAATCTTGCATTTACTCAACAAGCGTAGAGCACGAAGAACCCCCTCTGCAGACTCAAATTCACAGAACCCAAATTTTTTAGGTGTTCCATCTGAAGGATCTTGTGCACGTTTCCAGCTCTTAATTGGTCCACATAACTGAGAAAGGTAAAAAGACCAAATCATCAGTGGAAGCATCCAAGACTGTTAGCAGGAAGAAGAGGGGGGTGGCAGAAAAGGTATATTTATGTATATACACACAGATGAAAAATATCACTCAAGCTATTGACGTACCTCTAGGAGGGAATGAATGAATTCGTTTTCCACCGACGGAGCTATCTTCCCAACATAAACAGTCGTTTGAGGTTTTTCAACTGGTATGATTACTGGAAATACAATGGGTCTGATAATGGGGGGAGTCACTGGAGGCCTGATCAATAAAGGAGGCCGAGGAAATGGTGTAACCGTTCCTGGTGCACCAACTGGTCCTGGGCGTGGAAGAAATGCAGGCCGGGTAATAGGTGGATAAGGATACCGAAGTACTCCTGCAATATCATGAAGCCACACCTATGCAACTATGTCAGAAACGGTTCACTATAAATTAACACAACAATAGTTGAAGTTACATAGTATTCAACACGGGAACATGGATAAGAAACTTTGTGAAACTTAATAAGTGTTGTTACCAAACATAACAAGAATAACGTCAGCAAATCAGGGCAACTAAGACCAGCTGAGTATACCTGGTGAAAAATTAGTCAATAAACAAAACAATACAGCATACAGGGTCCATCGTCAACAATTAATCAAATAATGCTTACCTTGCATATCCAGACGCAAAAGCAGTAGCTGTCACAAGATAGCCCTTGCATTGATTAACAAAATTTTGCTACCGAGAACAAAGAAACTTCCACTACCCTAACGAAATCAAGATTTTCTACAGCATAAACACCTTTTTAATCAATTATTGCTATGTTGATTGTATTCGCGCAGTATGCATTATGAGAAAATAACAAAGAGAGCAGAGAGAATAATTAAAAGCAACTTGGCAAACGAATGATAACGATACCTCTCCATACAAGAGCACCATGAACTCAGTTGGCCTTGTGATCTGCTGCACGGAACTCAATGACTCAACAAGGAAAAGAATCCATAAACTACCACACATTCCCTACTGAATCGACATGACAGCAAAAGCCATTATAAATACTGACAATCGAGCAGTAGAATACTGCTCGATTTAGCAGATGGAAACTTAGTCTAGGAATATGATTTTGTGGAGATATTCTTTAGCTAACAAATGTAAAATTGACAAAACTGAGAATTGCAAATATGTTCATACCAAAACAGGAGTTGGCGCATTTCTCTAAACAATTGCAATAGGAAGCCTTCACACCATTTTCACCATACTCAATCAAGACACTGTAGGAGAAAACATCCCATAAGTGTTACCCTTACGTCTAGTCGATATCAACTTTTTTCAGTACTCTCCAATCTCTCGTCAACCAAATTCCTCCCAGTACATTAACTTCTGTGTTTTGACTACAGTTTCATTTGACTTGCACATTGTCTCTGATTTTACTGAGACAAATAGCAAGACACATCACATTCTGTCATGGGTCCATTTTCGACTAATTATTGTCTCTTTTGGTAGAAGCCTATTTAAGTTACGCATAGTATCCAGCAGAAACAGAGGGCAACAGGAGCCCTCTGCCGATGACAAAACTAGGTATTGGAATCATCGTAAGGGTAGGAAAAAAGCACCATTCATAAGTTATCTCGACGGTAAAGCCTAGGGAGCTAGTTCGTACTTACTTTCAATGAGGCAGCCAACATTACTTCGAAATTCTGCGGAAGCAGAAGTTTTACAGGCGTACCACCAAAATGTAACCCTTATCGAGAAAGCATAGGGCTGCCCTATAACATAGTCGCTTGGGGGGGGTCTTCTTTTGATATATAATTGGAGAATCGTATATCAAGGAGCACCAAAGGGTGTGACACCAATCACAAAAGAAGAGCAGAAACAAAAATGACATCCAAACATTGAACTATCATCCATAGTTTATCTACGAAACAACGCAAAAAACACATATTGCTTTGAAAAATGGCTAGCCCTCGAATCATATAACTACCCGACACAAATGAAAACCGCTGTTAAATATACTTAGTTACTTTCCTTCCGTAAACAACATCAAAACACATCGTTAATCCACGATTTCTCAATCCTACATCCCAAGCCACAATCGCATCCATAACCATAACTAATGTAGGTTGAAGACAACACAAACGAAATAAAGACACCAATACATCCACACACACACATAACCGCAAGCTGATAAAAAATTAAGTGTTAATAGTAAGCAGCCAGCACCACCAATCTCAACCTGATTTTGTTTTTTTTTTTTTTGTTAAAAAAACGGTGCTTTCCAATCATTAGGGATCGTAAAAAGTGAACAACCCAAAGCTTAGGTCGCCTAATTAAAGACAAAACATCCTGAACGAAAGCAAGCTTGATACAACCAACCTAAAGTAATGGGAGGTTAGCTACATTACTACATCAAAACACGTCCTTTAGTATAATTGCAAAGACGCTCACCATAAGAAGCAACAACGAAAACTTGAGGTAAACGACAAGTGATGTACTTGTACCAGACAAGGGATGGAGAAATAGGTCCTTAACTTCCATACACCCAATCTACAGTAAATGGTATCGTGGGGATGGAGAAATAGGAGAACAAGCAAACACACCGCAGATTACGAGACACGAAAGTGAGGAAAACAAGCAAACACACGTCAGATGGGCTGAATCAAACTAACAAACATCAGAAACCAAACAACAGAAACACGAAATTGATAATGAAAATGAAAAAGCAAAACACGAAAAAAAAGAAGAAGAAGAAGAAGAAGAAGAAAGGGAGAACCCACCGTTAGGGGGCAAGAAGCCATTGGGAGGAGGCATTCCCATAAAAGGCGGTCTCGGGTAACCCGGTTGGTGTTGTTGTTGCTGCTGTTGAGGAGGAGGCTGCCCAGGGTAACCCATTTGCTGCTGGGGAGGCTGACCCGGGTACACTGGCTGTTGCTGACCAGGGTACACCTGACCGGGGTAGCCAGGTGGTTGTTGTTGTTGTTGTTGTTGTTGCTGCTGTTGAGGGGGGAAGGCGGGATAAGGAGGAAGAGGGGAGAATTGAGGGCGGAAGGGCGGGGCCGAGGCGGGCACGGGAACTGGAGATCCTGCTGGGAGGGGGTTTATTGGAAGCGGTAGCGGTTGCGGTTGCAGTGGGGGAGGTGTGGAATTAGGGTTTACCACAGGGAGACACGGAGATGGTTGTTGTTGTTGTTGTTGTTGTTGTGGTGGTGGTGGTGGAGTGGAGTTACTATGGTTTGGGGGTTGGGGATCTGGGGGCGGTGTCGCCGGGGTGGGTGTTGGTGGTGTTGGTGATGCGTCTGCGATGGTAAGGAAGAGAGAGACGGACACACCAAGAGAGTAGAGAGGGGGAGATTTGGTATATGTCTATGTTTGTTTGTTGTTTTGGGATGTTGGATTGTTGACTACTGTGGGAGAGGAGTAGAGGACTAGGGGAGGGTTTTTACTTTTTATTGCAACCCCACCCAGGATTATTCACTTTCTTCCTATTCCTATTTGGTGAATTTGATGCGGTGTGTTTTAGCAAGCCTGAATACGAACGTATGGGGAGGGGGGTGACTCTATTTAACGAGCCTTTTGAAATCGGTTTGCTTTTATTATGGTTCCCATTTGACCTTCATTCCTGTCGATTCAAGCCCGAGCTCAAATTAGAAGTTCATTGTATTTTCCATAAGATTTACTTCTAATAATTTACAACTAAATCCTCAATTGAAAAATACTTTACATATCTATATTTTCATGTGTATTCCCCAACATTTCTACTGACCTACTAATTAAATCTGGGAGATAAAATAAAATGCATTGCATCAAGATCAACTTGAACCAGTGTCCCAACTTTTTAAACTTGAGGAGCTCAGATCAAGCTCAATTTCAAAGCTCCAAACCAATCTCAGCCTTATCTGAGCAGACAATAAAAGAGCCATAGAATCATCCGTCAACGTAGATGACCACCATTGCTCATACTCGTATGAGTAAGGCGTACTTGTTTTCCATGATTAGAACTTCACAATTGTGAGCTACTTCTGACATGCAAGTCAGGTGTTTTCTTAGTATAGTCACCACATTGTCAATGTTACGTTCAACTTTAGAACCATGCCAAAGCAGCCTAGGTTGTTCAGATTACCTGCGCAACCCGTAAAAACTAGGAAGCAACATTAAACAATGTGTCCACGTATTGTTGATTATGTAATTGTACGTACACGCATATAAGCATTGAGAATTTCAGCTCGTTTAACAAAAAAACAACGATATTGTTTCCTCAACATTTTTGCTCTACATTGTCAGCAATCAAGAATCAAAATTTGGCCACGAAGCCACCAAACTCCAGTAAGGTACACATCGATTTACAAGTTCAGTTACTGGCGTGCAAAATGATTAGACTGGCTCCTGATCATGCCAGTCAGTGTAATGTGTAACATCGTATCGATTACAAAAATATATGGCATACTGGGTAAGCATATTACTGTTTCAGTAATGTACAGTGGAAAACCTTTCTACAAGTCGACGCTGATTACTGATCACTATATTTGATCATTCTCCTCCTCTTGTTCTTCTCTGGTGTTGGGTGTACCTGAACTTTCTTCCAGAACATTTTCTCCTGAAGGTTCTCAAATGCTTTCGAAACAGCAGATACCTGCATACGTAATTTCTTTTATTAATTGTAAAATTACGGAAAATTATGAGTAGAAGATAACGTCATACTGTTCACACACCAGTTCGGGCTTCTTAGCATACACTCTCACGATCCTGTCTTGACAGCATCCAGGCAGTAGGTGGCTGATCCGTTCATCCTCTATAGGTTCACTTACAGTGCTGTCATAGTTCTGCCGTACAATAAGGGAATACAGCATGTTTAAATGAGTAAATTACGTCAAAAATAAGCACTTCATATTAGAATTGATTTCTAAATAGCCCAAATTTTTCAGAGACGTAATCACAGAGTTGCACTCTAAAATGTGGGAGTAGTCATATACAGACCATCTTCGTTAAAAGTTTATGAAACAAGTTGTTTAAGATCATATGACGTCAAATTATAAAGACAGTGCATCAGCTCAGCGAGATACTAAGCAACTCTCAGAGGAGCTGAAGTAATTTATCTGAAAGGATAAATGCATAAAGAAACAAGGGACATTCGTACCTGAAAGAAACGGATGCTGCAAAGACGAAGTAAGAGGTCGTAAGTATCCATATGAGTACATTATATAGACAGGCAATTGATGACCAGGTATATGTACCTTTTGAGTGGATTATTCGTCCCTTGTGTCAGATCAATCTTGATATTGCTCACAGCTACATCGTCTTCTTTCAGGCAAACATCACCAGCATCCTACCAACAAACTATTAGAAAGAAAACCATCTTAAATATATACAAGTAACAATTAAAGGTTTGTCAAGTACCTGAGAGCAAATGATCTGTTGAGGAGTCACATTCTTGAAGTGTTCAAGAGAATCTTTTGGAACGGTGATCTCGTTGCAGAACTATGCGAAGGAAACAAGAGCTATTTGATGTTACAACTAAAACTTATCTGTAAACATAACACGTATACCGAATTACAGATCAGTACCTGATAGAGATCTCTTCTTCTAATCCGTAAAATCAAATCTCTAGCTTCTTTGAGATCAGGATGAGTATCGGTTTCGATTCTCTTAAGGATTGTGTCATCTACCTGCATTTATGAAGTAGCAAATGATATCAGAGTGAATCCGGATTGATTAAAGAGGAGCAAATAACAGTCTGCTGATACCAAGATCACAGAACCTTCCAGAATTCGGCAGGATCATCAACCAAAGAAGAAATCTGTAGATGACCATTTGCTTTTATCAATGCATCAACAACCATGAGCTCTATTCCCTGCAAAATTTCCCGAGAAATTATAACCAAAATTTGTTACTGTCGCACCATTACAGCAGCGTAAAGGAAGAGGCGAAAACACACGTAAAAGAAAACAAATAAAAGCAGGCCGTGGTGATCAAAATTACCTTCACTTTGGCATGGGTGTAGACAGTTCGGTGGAGATCAGCACGGGTAACAAACAGCTTGTGTACAGTGAGATCTGGCACAGACATGATATTTGACCTTGAGTATAGAATCATGAGGAAATCAGGCTCAAAACACATTGTTTAATTCTTACTGACATTCTTTAGCTCGGTAACATATCTCATCATCCATGACTCGCACTGTTTGCATCAACCTCTCAAATTGGAAGCTGCAGCCAAGGCCACAAGCTCGAGAATCACGAACAATATAGTCAAACCTGAGTGACATTACCAAAAATAAAGGATGTTTAATGCCCTGAAACAGGTAAGTCCCGCCAACTCTGTCCTCAAACTACCGACAGTTAAAATTGCGTAGCAACAGAACAGAAGAAGAATTACTTGTCAACGTCAATCCCATTTCGACCATTGGCAACAATATCATACAAGAACTGCTTCTCCTTCGCACTCTGTATGAAAAAAGCACACCCAGAAAAGAAAGTGACATCATAAGATGTGTCAATCTTCCTATATAAATTATAAGGGAGCCAATGGTAAGCCTCAACAGAATCAATCGACTGAAGCTTGTTACTTACATTCTTTGAAGCATGTGCAGTGCTGGCAACTATCATTTCCTATAAAAAAAAGGAGTTGTTCAGGGATTTATTCAGAATGAACATTAAATGGACACCATACAAATTACAATAGCTCATCCTGTGATATAAACGAATAAATAAGTGGCATCAGAAACTTTCAAATGGCCAGATGAAGCAATTCCGAAAACAGCACATTTAAGTGACGAAGTTGCCATTTCTCCTCATTATGGTTGTTAGTTTATTTACCTTCACTTTCTTCTGCATCGATTCATCAATCTCTATGTGGTGCTCATCAACAATGTAATCAACCAACCGGACTGACATGTCCTCATGAGACCTTTTAAAGTGCCAAAAAATAATTCAATATTAATTTTTTAACGCCCCCCCTTCATAATTACCAATTTACAACAAAAAATGTCACTGAATGAAGCCATATAATAATGACAGTACAGAAAAATACAGTTTTGAAGCCAAGCAGAAGCTTTAGCAGTATAAATGCTCAATATAAATCACACATCAGTGAGAGGAGACACGAAAATGTGAAAGTTCCATGCAATTTGAGCATATTTTTGAACAAATAATGTTCTGAAAGTGACGAATAATGTCTAATACAATACCATTCAGAAGATCCCTGAAGAACCTTGGGAAGGAATCCACTCTCAAACATGTGGCTGAATGGACCATGACCGACATCGTGCAGTAGTCCTTAACAGATCGCATACACAAAACTACAGTAAGAGATGGTATCAAATTTGCATACAGTGTCAATGAAACAAATGAATATCGGCATTTACCAGCCAATTTTACTGTCTGCGCATCGAAGTCATCAATACCAAGTTCTGGGCCCTGCAGGACAGATAGTTTAATAAGATGCGAATTATATCCAAATCCTCAGCAAGATTAGAATCAAAGAGCTCAACAGATGTCCTACTTGATATTTTTTAAGGTCGTTGATAGTTTCACCGGCGAGATGATAAACTCCAAGTGAGTGCTCGAACCGAGAATGTACTGCCCCTGGGTAAACCATGTGTGTGAGACCTGAAAGATTAACAGTTATTAGACTAATGAGATATCTCTGTTAGCATAAAGTAGTACAAAAGCCATGAAGCTAAAAAAGAAGATAGCTCCGTAGTATAGTAAAAAGAAAGTGAGCCAGGACACCTTTGCTGGCACAGGTTAATAGTATTTTACGGTAACAACTAGTAAAACAAATTTGCATTGCCAATCCCAAACAGAACAAGGTCCCCAATAAAAACAGAATAGACACCGAATCACTTCACGTAAGAACAAAACAGCGGATCAGGCCTAGTCCTTTTATCCTTTCTGGCTCAAAGAGTGACTTACCACTACATTTGTTTAACACTACAAGCCATAATAAAAGCTGAGCTAAGAAAACAAAATAAATAAATAACGAACGACTTAGCACGACATCTGCTTGGTCATTAGAAAACATTAAGAGTTAGATACTAGAGTAAGCAATTAACAATCACATGGCAGCGTGTGCCTATTTAACAGCATGCCAGCAAACAATTTCGTACAAAAAAGATTCTCATAAGTAAAGCACAGAGCCACAGACAGGTGTGACTTTAATTGACTTTGAGAAGAACAGCAGCTAATGAAAAAAGTCAGAACAACAGAAAAACAAGGCAGGTGGACGTTTCAAATCAACGTAATAACTAAGGAAAGAACAGTCAGATGTGTGGATAATGAAGGACTCGCCTAGCTGCTTAAGATCACGAAGCCTGCCAACAAAAAGAACAAAGTCAGGAAAGAGTTGGTCATAATGCGAAAATAAACAATCAACGGAAGAAGTATCACTGTTATAGATGCACTTGCCTTTGGAATTGCTCAGTATCTACGAACTGCAGAGCAAGCTGAAATCAGAAGCATAGATTTACTTATCAGTCTCGTAACGTTCATGCATATATGACTCTCACTCGTAAGGAACAAATCCAGCAACATTATCGCAGCACCTAGCCTAGGAACTAGGGCTAGCAGTACATCGATTATTTCTCAGAATCGAAGTGTTCAGTACGTCTTAGAGAGAAAGGATTTGAAACATTAATTTGAAAAACGAAAGGATATTAAAGTTAGGTCAGCGCTGTTTATGAAACTGAAAGTAAAATGCAGTTATTGTATGCCGCTGGTGAATATATTTTCAGGCAACGTATTTATCAGTGAATTGATTGCGACCACAAAACAAATCTTCCGGATTAATAAACCTACATTCCAAATCTATGAAAATTTCACTGAATTTACACAGAGCTACAGTAATCTCTCTATTTCTTGCTCGCTCTTCTGTTTACAGTCCTCAACTTACAAATCAAGTCGAAATATATCTTACACAATCAATTCGATTACAAAAATTGAAAAATGAATCTCACGAATCAAATTTCATTCGATCAGTTCGATTTAACGTTTGTAATTTACCATCACCGAAGTGTACTCCACAAAAGAAGACACGAGTAAATGTAATTATCAGAAAAGCCTAAACACCACAAAACTTGACGAAATAATTTCGGAAGTTCCTCTCCATACTAATTTCTACCGCAACGAAATAATTTCGGAAGTTCCTCACAAGTACTTCAAACGTCCACAATCAACATGAAAAATCTTCGATGAACTCATTATAAAAAACCTATAACGAACTTCAATCGAAAAAGTAACCTAGTTACAGAGATATTACTGCATTTCAAATAAGAATGACAAAAATTTTCGACAAAATTCAAACAAACTTATACAGTAGAAATCGTGCGCAGTAAAAAAATCAGCAAATTATCAATGTCGAAAACAGCTACGGCAGACCTCAATCGAAACACGTAACCTAATGAACAGAGCAATTTCCACATTTCAAGCAACAACGACGGAAAATTTCGACGAAATTCAACGAAAAACTTCACAGTTACAGAAATTACGTGCAGTAAAAACTGAATAAGTTAACAAATACTCGAAAAATTACAACAATAACGAAAAACTAAGTAACACAGTAAAAACTCGAGAAATTTCCGCATTTCAAGCAAGAACAACGACGAAATTCAAAGAAACATTTCACATTTACCGTAATTACGCGCAGTAAAAACTCAAATAAGTTCGTCAAATACTCAAAAATTACACCAAAACAAAAACGAACAATGACGTACAAACATGTAACCTAACTAACTGATCAATTGACGGTAAATTTCGACGAACTTTCAAAGAAACAGTTCACAGTTACCGAAATTACGCGCAGTAAAAACTCAATAGGTTCAACAAATACTCGAAAATTTACAACAAAATAAAAATGAAAAAACAGCATACAAGTAAGTAACGACGGTAAATTTCGACGAAATCTCAAAGAAAAACATTTAACAGTTATCGAAATTAATCACAGTAAAAACGCAATAAGTTCAACAGAACTCGAAAAATTACAACAAAACAAAAATGAAAAAACAGCATACAAGTAAGTAACGACGGAAGATTTTGACGAAATTTCAAAGAAACGTTTCACAGTTAACGAAATTACGCGCAGTAAAAACTCAATAAATTCGTCAAAAACTCGAAAAATTACAGCAAAACAAAAATGAAAAACAGCAAACAAGTAAGTAACGACGGTAAATTTCAACGAAATTTCAAATAAACGTTTAACAGTTAACGAAATTACGCGTAGTAAAAACGCAATAAATTCGTCAAAAACTCCAAAAATTACAGCAAAAAAAAAATACAGAAAATTACACCTGATCAATAGGAATGAAACCGTGAACATTATCCTTAACAAGCTTAGAAGAAAGACGAAAATCCGAAAAACCGCGATTTTCTGACATAGAAGCTTCGTGTTGTTGTTCGCCGAAAATATCTTCCATTTTTTTTCAGAAAAAAAAGTTGTAGAGAGAGAAAGTGGAGAGTAGAGAGAGAAAGTGAAAAGGTGAAAAAAATGCGAGATTATGGGGAGGGTGGTATTTATATGTGCGCGGAAACAAAAAAAAAAAATTAAGGCATGTGTGAGGGAAGGTGATAGCAAAACACCTAGTGTACAATCTCAATTTGACACCGCGAATCAGATATTGACACGTGGCATAGTAGAGAATCTCTTAAATTGCATTAATTACAGATTCCTTTTACTTTATTATTTGTACTTAATGTTGTCTTTTTATTTCTTTTTTAATTTAATTTCAGAATTTAAAAAAATAGAAGTTATTTAATTTTAGAATTT
>JAUEKU010198331.1:0-17375 GCA_032274805.1 Gypsophila paniculata | reverse complement strand
CCATCGATACCGGAGTGATCGATTTACAGTCTTGATTTCCCTTGTCCCCCGATTATTATTCATTGTGAACCCGAGACCTTAGACTCGTATTTATCTTGCTTTACTCCCTTTTACTTCTATTACGTTTATTAGTTTAGAAATAAACCCATATTTGTGACCGTAATAGTCTAGAATCTGTCCATAAATAATAAGCAGTGAACTCCCTCTCCTTGTGGTTCAACCCCTGACTCCACTTTCTACATTAGTTAGTGCCGAATGGTAATTTTTGTGTGGGGATATGACTTCCACCTACCAGTATGGCTAGAGGACTTGGCCGTGACTTCACGCCTGTCCTGGCATATGTTCCAATTTCTAAACCATTCATAGTATGGGACAGTCTAAGACTCTTGTAAATAGAGGGCTTGGCGAAATGAACTATTGGAATCCTGTTTGGGTTTTGAAGCTAGATTTTACACTAGATAGAGCGTTCGCTTGGGTATTCAAGTCTCGAGGGATCTGGTCAATCTTGAAAAAATCAAATTGCCTAATAAGCGTGTTGGTCTTTTCTAAGTAACGCAACATTTTTGAATATTTCGCAACGAAAGAACTGTTAATTTGATTAAAAATAAGCATGGAATCGCTTTTTACCTCAAGGTTCTTGACACCAAGATAAAGATTGACTATCAAACCTGTGATGAAAATCTCAAACTCGGCTTCATTGTCCGTAGTCTTGAAATCGCAATCTCACAGCCTACGCTATCATGTTCCCTTATAGTGATTTCAGGACATCCGCAAGCCTGTACTTTTGACGTTGGTTGCTTCATCTGTTTATAGCGTCCATGTCTCATTTTTCCTTCCCTGTCATAAAGTTTGCACTTCAAACTTTGAGTTATCTTGTAGAGCTGGACTGAAATCTACCACAAAATCTGCTAGGCTTTAGATTTGATGGTTGTCCTGGGCTCACAGCTGATATCATACGCGCTGAACTGCATAGACAACTTAGTCATTCTCCCAGTCAGTTCAGGCTTATGCAGGACTGACTTGAATATGAGGTTAGTTCTTACATATATATGATGACCTTCAAAATAAGGCTTGAGCTTTGTAGTCGACATAATTAATGCAAAGACAAAATTTTCAAGGAGTGTGTACCTTATTTTAGCATCGAATGAGACTTTTACTTACGTAATAGATTGGGTACTACAGTCTATCTTCTTCCTTAATCAGGACTTCACTTACCGAGTGCTCCGTAATAGATAAGTATAGGGATACGGGTTCTCCTACCTCAGACCTGAACAGTAGGGGTGGAGATGAAAGGTAGTGCTTCAAGTTTTTAAATACTTACTCATTTTCATTTATCCAATTAAAGTTTTGTTCTTCCCAAGCATATCATTCCTGTAACTCAGCTTCTGGATATCCTTCCCATTCCCGGGTTGTTATCCAGCTTCATTATGGCTTTGATCTGCTCAGGACTGGCCTCTATACCTCTCTTTGGTTACCATGTAACCCAAAACCATTCCTGTAAAGACACCAAAGTGGCATTTCGCAGGGCTAAGCTTTATATTGTACTTCTCCAGGATTGCTAAGGTTTCCACAAGATAACGAACGTAATCTTTTGCATTCTTGTTCACCACCATATCATCAATATATACTTCCATCGTGGGTCCCCAATCAAGTCTTTGCACATCATGTATACCAACTTTTGATATATTGCCCTTGCATTCCTTAGAACGAAATGCATGATTGTGTAACAATAAATTCAACTTTCAGTGATGAAGGTTGTCCGCTCCTGAATTCCACTAAATGCATCCATAATATCAGCATTTCATGTCCTGTAGTCTTGTCAACCATAGCATCAATACGTGGTAATGAAAAGGGATCTTTAGGACAAGTCTTATTTATATCTATATAACAATATAGACTCGCCACATACCATTTTTCTTCTAACAATGACTACATTGACTATCCAGTCATGATACATTACCTCTCTTACCATTTTCATATCTAGGAGTCTTCGTACCTCTTTGTTGACAAATGTGTTCCTTTTAGAAGAAAACTTTCTTCTTTTCTTTTGCACAAGCTTAAACTTTGGGTTGACGTGAAACTTATGTATTATCACATCAGGGCTAATTCCAATAATATAGAAGTGAGATCAGTCAAAACAAGAAGTTTTAGACTTTAAAAAGTTTAATATGTCATAACTGATTGGACTATGCACGTTATTACCTACCAATATCTTTCTGTCAGGAATGGACTTGAATGAAGTCATCACTGATAAGTTCATTCCTGAACACTATGGCTCGTCTTCATCTTCTTCTAACTTGACTGGTTTCTTTAATTGTTATACGACAGTTTGGTTGATAAAAGTTGGCTTTTAGGTCATCCTATAGCAATCCTGAGCCGTTTGCCTTTCACCCTTGACTACCATTACTCCCCATTTTGTTGGTACCTTCACACATTGAGAATATGTCGAAAACACAACCTTAGGCCAGCCAAGTTAAATGTTAAAGTGATACAATCAACAACATTAAATTTCTCACAATAAGATACTTCCTGAATGTAAGTTGGTAGAGAAGTTTGGAGCTCCCAAGGTGCGCTAGGTCTCTCCACTAAAACCTACGAGAAGTTTGGAGTTTTGGACAAGCTTGTCGTAGCCAATCCCCATCTCTCCTTCGAGGCACTAAGCATAATCAAATTTACGGAGCTTCCTCCATCCACCAAGACTCTTCTAACCATTGTAAGTCCTATTTGGAGCTTTATGACAAGTTTGTTGTGGTGAATTTCAAGAATTCCTTCATAATCTTCGTTGTCAAACGTGATTGCTTCTCAATCAGCCTCCTCCTTGTTGTAGGCTGTATCTTTTATACCTTGACTATCCTTTTAGCTGCAGACTAAGTCAGAAAATAAATATCAAAACTTACTGTGATTAATTTTACCTCATGAGTACAAGGTACTGGATTTGGGGGTTGATTCATCTGATCGGGCTTGTCATTGTTTTTTGCTTGTAGCTTGAGGGTATCCTTGAAACGTCCAGTCTTGAGATGGTGGATTACCTCTCTCTGTTCAAGGAAATGGAATCCTTAGTATTGTTACCAATATCAGTGTGGAAGTCACACCATTTGGATTCATCCCTGTTGGGTTTGGGCTTCTCGTTCTTCTTTGGAAATCTCACTGCTGAACCAAGGTTTTTAAGCCTGGCAATCAACCCTGGAACACTAACAGCAAGGATATTAATTTCTAAGGGGTCCGCGGATAGATCCCTGTCAGAATTTATTGAATGCACCTATGATCTTCCTGGTGTACTGTATGGTCCAGGCCTGTTGGAAGACCTACTGCTTTCAGCATTCCTATTGGGCCTTTCATAATTGCTGCTTTCCTATTGGCTGAAAGCGTCTTTTTCTAACCTGATTTGAGCTAAAGTCTTTGCCTGCACATCTTCACATGTACTACAAGGATACTTGGTTAGTTCACGATACATTTCTGAACTTATCAAACCTTGCGTGTAGAGGCTGAATTGCAATGTCATAGTTTTGGATAGAAAGTTTCTCCTTGTTAAACCTTTGGAGATAATCCCTGAGAAGCTCGTTAGACTTTTGCACAATTCTATATAAGCTTACGACAACTAGCAATTTGCAATATAAAGATATTAACAAGGTTAGCAAAAGATTTTATGGTACCATTTGGAATACCTATAAACTATTGTAGGGTTGGGCCCGACAGGGTTGAACCAAAGCCTTTACACATGCAGAATTCCCTTTGATCCCTTGAAATTGGAATTATGAGCATCCTTTTCTTATATTGAGCCACATGATCTTGAGGATCAACGGAGCCGTCATACAGCTCCATTCCTAGAACGCTGAACTTCTTAGGAATGTCCTTCAGTGCGATAGCATCCACGAAAGGAGGATTTGCAAAGTTGTCCTGCGAAACTACTTCAATCGGCACAGGAATACCTAGGACCTTGGTGATCTTCTTGTCTAGGTCTGGTCCTTAAGCTTGAGTCTCCAACCTTGAATAAGTCTAATGTGAACAAGTTTAATTTGGTCTTCCGGATTGATACCGAATCTTTCAACCTTGCATTTTCTTCTAAGATGCTAGCAATCTTTGCATTAACTTTCTCGAGTTCTTGAGCAAATTGTTATGGAGTTTTCTCTGACATGGTTCTTCAATTTTTGATAGTGGTTTTCACAAATCAATAAACTAGATTCCCCATAGCCGGCGTCAGTTGTTTTGGTAAATTTTTGTCAATGTTGACTAAGAGCTAGATTGCGGGTCAACCAGTAGTGTTTGTGATGATCAAAACTGAAGAAATAAGAACAAGTATAAATGAAAGAAAATAAATGAATCAACAAGAAAGACACAGGATTGATGACGCAGAAACCGTTCAAAATGTGGGCGCCAAGCCAGGATTGAGTTTAACTCGTTATTTGTATCGTATTCGGAATACAATGAATAGGTAAATAAAATGATAAGTAATTGTTGTAGTGATATTTTGGCAGAGCTTCGCCAATATTATCGTGCCCCTTTTCTCCTCCAAATGAGCTTGTATTTATAGACTAATTTGGCTGCTTAAATTATGAAAGTACTCTCCCCACTACTATGAAGTTACTAACCACCCATGATCTTCATTAATGGCCTTGTTTTATGCTGCATAATCTATGGAAGTTATTTAACTGCCCCACTAACTCGCGTCCTTGGTCAGTCCTGGACATGTTTGACTCGTCAGTCGTGTACCATGCTACCTTGGCAGTCCTGTGACCTGTTCAGTCTTGATAGTCTTGCAGGCTTGAAAATTAGGACTCAATAGGTGACCCAATAAATAATTGACATGTGTACATTTTTTTGTTTCTTTTTTTTTTCCATAGAAGTTGGGAAAAAAATTAAAGTAAAAGGTAAAATACGACATGAGTCTTAAGGACAATATATAAAGTTTGAGGTTAATCATTACAATAAAAAAATAATAAAGTTAATGGAAAGTTGACGTGACAGAGTCTTAGGTAAGACTCTCGGTAGTTTTAAGGTAAATCTTGTCTCAAGATTCATGTCACTCATGCCTATTGTAACACCGCCAAATTTTCGATTCACCTTAAAACAATAATATCATTTGGAAATTCGAAAAATTGAGAGTACTACTGTCGTAGTACGTAAGTGTAGATGATTCATAATACAAACGTACTTAAATATGAATATTATCTTATACCAAAATCTTGAATAGTGTGAACTCAAATAAGTAAACTGGTTCTAATGCGGAAGCGCTTATTACAACTCTGATGATAAAGTAAACTAGGTGATCGCATCCCTTCCTGAAATCCCACGTCAAGCAAAACTCAAACAACCTGAAAAGAGTCTGCTCCCCAGAGGATCATCACAGGCCCACCGAATAGGGTGGACAAGAAAACAAGTAACCGTCAACACTAGGTTGAGTAAAATAGAGCAACTAAACATCCGAGTCATATGAAGTTTGAAGAGTTATAAAAACCTTTACTTTAGAAACCAAAGTAGCAAAACCATAACTTTAAGAACTATAACTTGTCAAATCTTTGCTTGAGAGTAACAATAATAGTGGAGAACTTCTCCGGTACTATGAATTACAACATATCAATAGAGTTGGCTAAAGACATAGGTCATAGGTCATGTTTAGACTTAAGCGCATGCACCCCTCAGAGGGCTTACCCCAACGAGGAGATCTAACAGACATGGGGAAGCGATCAACGACCCCAAAGCTTAATATAAAAGTAGTGGTCCGGATCGGACTCAACTACTACTCTATCATAGTGAATCATAAATTAAATCTGAAAGAGGGAAACCTTCCCAAACTTCTCATAAATATATTCAATTATAACTTTAGAAAAGACCAAAACTTGAAACCAGTCCAACTATAACTTTGAATCATCAAAACTTGAAATCAGTATAACCATAACTTCGAAAAGTCAAAACTCGTTTTAAATATAACCATAACTTTAGAGTATCGATTTCGACAAAACTATTCAAACCATAACCTCAGAATAATTCAGTTTCGATAAAACAGTTTAACTAAAACTTCAGAATAATTCAACTTGACAAACATTTGAAACTATAACTTCAGAATAATTCAACTTGACAAAAAGTTTGAACCAAATCTTCATAATAACTCATCTTGACAAAATAGTTTAAACCATAACTTCAGAATAATTCAAAATTCACCAACAAGGCAATTAGTCATTCTATCTTACCTTGAAACGTCTTTCTTCTAGAGTTATGCTCGACTAGAAGGGCTCCTCGACAAACTCGGATTCTACAATAGAGTGATACACATTCACATAAATATTTAAGCCCTTAAAATTAAAGCCTAGCCATGCGATGCAATGCAATGTCATCTATAACTCTAAATGCAAGACAAACCCTAAATAGACAGATTTGCACCATCTTGGAAAACGGTGTTTTTCAAGCCCTTAATGAACTTAACTAGACTCGATGATTTTTTTGACCCTACTAGACACCCTAAGGTACGTCTATGCCAATTATATACCAAAGTTATAAAGGTTAAGTCACTCAATAAATTCGGACAACAGCCCTTATCTCAAAAACGGACCAATCTGACCAGTTTTATCAAAAATGCTCCCTAGGACAAACCGTAATGAATTAGGAGACGCGCTTTCTAGGGTAGACTCAAGACTCATAGCTACAACTTTGGTCTAAGAAATATTTTTGAGTTCCATACAAATATGTTGAGAAAATAGCCCTGAAACAGACGACAGATTTCTGAAACACCAATTTACAGTTTTGTAAAAACAACCAAAAAACATTATGAACGTGATGAATGCTTTTATGGAATTAAAATAGTAATTAAAAATGAGGAATTACATTCTTTCAAAGACACCGAGTGGGAATGATCCTCCACGTAAAGCTTGAAAACCCGACTTATCTTAAAAGATGATTGAAAGTGACAAAGGAGAGAAGGCACAACTTTTGCATATGATGAGGGTTTTTTTTGCACAATGATATATTTATAGGAGGGAATTAGGGTTTAGGTAGTGTGAAATATAGGAGGAGAATTTTAAAATGAAAGGCAATAATAATCTTTTGAGAATAAGATTTTGTTCCTCCTTCACGTTAATCATGGGGTAATTGAGGATAATTTTCCTTCCTCAAAAGCTTGTCAAGGAGATTTGAACTTGTGACCTCTCTTTCATTACTCTCACTCCTTACCAATAGACCACTACTACTTTCTTGTTTGATAATTCTTGGAAGTAGCTTAAGTCTAGATGACTAGTAAAGCTAGGTTTTCTAATGATAAAATATTTAGGTACTTTAAATAATACTCAAATAAGTAACTAAAAATCTTGGGTATTACACCTATCTACCAAAGTCTTGACTCTTGAGGTAGTTTTAAGTTGACTTTTAATATTCGAGATTCAACTTAAGACTCTTGTAGAATCTCGACACGTATATGTTTTTAACATATCACCCAATAAATAACTCTCATCTGTACAATTTTTTAAAGTCCCACTTATTTGTTAATTATACCAAAAAATGGTAAAGTGAAAAAAGTATATTGGGATTTGAAACTGATGAATAGTATATATAAAGTCTGGAGTGAGTATGGATAATAAAAAATTAATAATTCTCTCATCCATACTAAAAGATACATTGACTTTTTAACATTATTTATGTGTAGAGAATCTTGAGGATTTCGTAAAAATATATGAGAAAATAAGAACAATAAGAATTACAAATTTTAATATTTTTTTTATAATGTGTAGCTAAAGATATTCGGATTGCAAAACGTACCTCGAAAAGTGTAAAAAGTCAACTATAACTTTTGGTATGAATGGGCACTAAGTTGATTATACATATGATGTATTCATGATTTAAGTTTCTAAGTTTTATACTAAAGTTTATGAGTATTCTTATAAAGTTTCAAAGTTTTGTATAAAATCTTTATAGGTAACTTAAAAACTTTACAGCAAAGCTCAAAAAAATTTTAATTTGACATCGTACATCCGATGTATGTTCTTTTTTCTCATGAATGGGATGGAGTAAAAGTTAATACACAGCTGAAATGACAAGAGTTTTCACAAAAACCACGATATCACAGGTGATATATGAGTATGATACCACCACTTCACATTTTATTGAGTTTATATATAGTTTCCGAGTTTACAAAAGTTTTTGAGTTAAATTGTAACTTTTTGAGTAAATTTTGCAATTCAGAAACTTTATTTTACAAACCAACAACTTTTATAAGAAAGCACCAAAAAAAATCTCTCAATAAGACATGTATAATGTACTTATTGAAGACTTTAAGAATCATCAAGAGTCTGAGTGACAACCTTAGCCTTACTCCTCTCGCTCCACCATCAGCCATATTGTCGCATTCAAGTATGCTTTCGAGCCCTGAAGTGAAGCATTTATGCTCCCACGTTAGCATGAATCTTTGGTCCAAATGGTGCTTATTAAAAAAATAAATAGTTATTTAGGCAGGAAATGAGAATATATGACCAAATGGTATCCACGTAGGACCGTGTTTTTACGATCCTAAAAAATGCCATTTCGTCTGGCGTTTTCAAGCCATTCAGAATTTTTTAAAAAAGTCAAACACCAGAAAAACACCATTCTAAATCGCGGTTTTAGAGAAAACGCCATTCTGAATGGCGTTTTTGATGACCTGGATTTAGTAATAGAGGCAGATTTTTTTTTGCTCTGAAAACGTCATTTAGGGGGGCGTTTGCGTACAAAGCGCCATTTGGGGGGCGTTTTTAAGAACTTGACCAATTACAACAATTAATAATAATAAAAAAAATTAAGGTTTAAGCCATATCAATTAAACAATATACCTTAAAAACAATTAAAATAGGGAAGGGGTGAAGGTGCAGTTCGCCGGGGAGGAGGTTGCTGGCCGTCGGCGAGTGGTTGTTGGCCGTCGACGTGGTGTAGGAGGTGGCAGGTGCAGTTTGTTGGGGACTTGGGGATGAAGATGGGTTTTTTTTTGTTTTTAATTTGGGGATGAAAGGATTGATATGAGTTGAGGTAGAGGGTTGTTATGAATAATCAGTGGAAAGCCCAAAACGCCTTTGGGCCTAGCGTTTTCATAGCCCAACAAAATCCCATCTTCTGCCTTCGAATTGAATTTCAGAGCATTGAAAACACCATTTGATATGGCGTTTTCTCTTTAAATACGCCTTTCATAATGGCGTTTTTATGTTCGACTTTTTTTAAAAAATTGTATTGGTTGCTTTGAAACGCCAAGCAAAATGGCGTTTTTTTTAGGATCGTAAAATCACGATCCTACGTGGACACCATTTGGTTATATATTCTCATTCTCCACCTAAACCGCTATTTATTTTTTTAATAAGCACCATTTAGACCAAAGATTCCGTTAGCATTGAACTAGATAAACCACATCTCATTATGTACTGACATTATACTTTTACATTACAAAATCAATAGTGATATTGCAGTTGTAAATAGAACAAACAGAACAAAAATGACCAGATCTTCAGCGCTGATCTAACACTAGCACCTACAGGCCACAGCTCTTCAACTCTCTGTCTCTCTCACTCATTAGAAAACAAATATGCAATCATTGAACTCTACTCTACAACACCCAACATAGAGCTAGAATGAATAATTTACAATTACAATCCTAGATGACAGTACACTCGAGGTTAACTAACACCTACTACTACAAGATAAGAAGGCCTATAATAATCTGTGCAAGGAACGCCTTGAAGATAGGTGGTAAAAGCCCGAAAAGATATTTTGGTGATGACCTGCTACTGTTAAGTTGACCAGCATTTATGAACTCGTCTCGGCCAAAGGCGACAGAGACGTTCACTGACATGGAACCTTGAACACCAAGATTTCGAAAAAACAGACGAGTCAGACTTCTTCCAAAAACTGTGTGAAATACGAGAATTTTGAAAAATAAACCGCGTTGATGCAACTTACAGTCATAGTTCGCCCAACCAATCCTCTGGCGAGCTAGATCGTAAACAAAGATTTTGTCCTTCAGAACCAGATCTGTAATTGCCAACTACAATTAGTTATTAATCCCAACCAATATAAAGAGTACTATTATCTCTTAGAGATCATTAACTTTCTATTATATCATGCGATCTTATAAGAAGTTTCATTTAACCTTGATTAAAATCTTTAACAAGTTTTCGTAGAAAAATTTACTAATTAAATACAGCAAAAACAACGATACAATACACATCTATAACGTTACCTTGATAAAATGGGTCATCTTAAAAATATGTAGTATGTCATATTTTCTTGAGACATTGATGTTCAAAATCCATGTGTGAAAAAAAGGTGAATACGTATGTTAGGCTATATATGTATGAATTCTACGAATATAGTGTACTCCGTAATAAATATGTATGTACTAGGGAGATATCATATTATTACTGTTGTTATTATGATAATGATTGTTTCAAATTTGATAATAAAACGACTACTATTAAATGTTACTATCTTATGTAAATTACATTTATTCTAACACATAAATCTGTGAAAACCGTGAATTTGCACGGGTATTCTTCTAATTAGCTATTCATCCCAACCGATATAAAGAGTACTAGTATCTCTTTCTTATAACGTCCTCACATATCATATTTGACACTTAATATATCTTGATACACACCAAAAAAAATTTAGAGCAATACTTGTATGGAGCATAATTTTTCTTCACTAGTGAACTTTTACTATTTGTAGCATATTATTTTCTTTTTTGTGAAATTAAATGTTGATTAATGTCTTTACTTTGAAAAGTAGGAACAGCGTATGATAAACAGAGAGTATGTAAACTTTATGTGAGAATCAGAACATAAAAAACTAACCTCCTAAAATCGTTACCCCTTGGTCTTGAACTTTCTGAAAGCCCATGCACCACAATGAAGCTCCATCCTGTCAACGTGAAGTTTTCAGCATGGCTGCTATAGATAACATTAAAATCGACAGAATAAAATCAAACAGAAGAAAGTAGAAAGACTCACAACAAAGCCCATATGTACAAGGTATTCTTCTGGTCTCAATAGCATGGACGCACCCCCCGCAAAGTTCAGGCTTACAGGAGGAAATATATCACTAGCACTGAAAACAGAGAGCTCTCAGGCGTTAAGTTTCACCAAAATTACCGAGTACGTTCTTCTCTAGCTAAATATCAAAACAATCAATAGTAAATATGGAGTATGAATAACACGGACCTTGCTGAGATCATGTAACATTGATTTCCTTTGAAAATTATAGGCTTCCCAAACTGCGAAACTTGAGCAGTTATCTGCATGCAAGATCAAACGATCAGATAAAGTAGTCGATTCATTAACTCTGCTCAGCTTAGAGTTGTTTTAGGCGAAATGAAGTGGAAGATAACAGTCACATTGTTCTTTCAATCCAAATCCTAGAATTTGCATACACATTAAAGCAATATGAAATTCACTTATTTGTCCTGCCATGGTTCTAAAGGGCTATGACAAACTGACATCTGTGCACTATGACAAACTGATGAGCAAGAATAGAACTCGGCGTTCAAGGCTTTTTTTTTCGCATGCTTCATACCGCGTTCTTTATCCTCACGAGACATTATCTCGGGTTGATTTAATCATAAAATGCGAACCAATGTCCCCACCAAGCGATACTGGCAGTGTCAAACATTTCTAGTGCAAACTACCACATTGACAAAGAGAATCTTTCAAGAGGACAAGAAAGAAGAAGCTACGAAATGAGCTGATCAAATGATAAAAGACGAGAACCAAACCTAAAAACTTAAACAGGATAAACTGGAAAAAAAAAAAAAAAAAAGGTAAACGAACAGAAGAACTCACCGCACTGAGAAAAGGATCGTAAGCTTCTTCAACAAGATAAGCCAACGTTGTTCCAGAATCAACAATCGTTCCTCTATTGTTTGACGTTGCAAAAACTTCTTCATCTATTGGCAATAATTGCCCATTGACCGCAATACTCTGAAGGTTTAGATTATAGTGAGGCCTGAAAATTAAACATAATTTATTGAACTTCAGGAGATGTAGAGTAAAGTTCACCATCGCGATAGAGACTAGGGAGGTCTTAAAGCATAATCTCGTCATCATCGGAATATAAAATGACCAAACAGTATGGAAAAGCAAGTCTGGTTAAGCACTACTTATAGTAAACTAATAGGCTTCATAGTTTCACGGGTTTTCAAAGACTAACTAGCATTCACGAAAAGAATAGAGCTCCCAAAATGTAATCTGACCCACTTGTTAGAGCGTTGCTTAAAGTAAACTAATAGCCTTCATAGTTCTACGGGGTCCTTAAAAAATTCGCTAGCATTCACAAAAAGATTAGAGCTTTCCAAAATGTGATCCGACCCAAAACTCAACCTCATAACCCGAAACTTTGGTGAACCACACTCGACTCAACCTGACCGAACATAAGAGCAAACTGGTACTGATATAATCTGATTTGTATCATCCAAATTCAAAACGAACCAAAAGTGATGTACAACATGATTCACCTAATGAGTGACTAAACATGGATTTATTGATCTGAACTTGAAATGAGCTGATTAGATGATTGACAATTGGCAAACCTAGTAGTGACCGGTACAGAACCTAATGGGGCGCGACTGAAATTAGCAACCAGAACAGAGACCGCCTTGACCCGACAAAGTAATTGGTTGCAGCCACAGGGTGATGTTTACCCAACAAAACCCAACCCCTATATGATCAAACATTCCAACCCAAAACTGACCACTGGTTGCCAGCTCTAAAAGAGATCCTAGATGAGAAAGTGCTATTCATGACCGACCTTACAAGGGGTCAATGCACTAGACTAGTACACGAGAGTAGTTTGTTGATAATTATATTACACCAAGAAAGATAGGACAAGAATGTGTTTCAGGTCACAGGTGTGAATTTAGTATACACAGTAATACGTTGGCAAAGAGGAATATCAACCTCAGCAAATGCTAGCAATCACAGAAGAAATCAGAATCTAGCCAAAGATCCTCAATCCTTCCTCTATACTACTAAATCACAGTTTCTCTTACATCATCAATTGCCACATGTCGCGCTCACATTGATTTTTTTTTCCCGCCTAAATTACAATGCTAGCCTACCACAAAATTGAGTCTATATTCATTAACAAAATATGAGTCTAGATTTATTATTTATTGAAATAAATGTTTAATTGGAAAATCTTTATACTTAATGCGAAATTTGTATTTAAGTAAACTTTTTTCAATTCATGCATAACTCACCAAGGGATATAATTTTTAATTAATAGAACAAATAAACGTTTTCCTTAAAAAAGATACTCATCTAACTACAAAAAGGTAATCTAAAAATTGTTATTAGTCATAAAAAATATTATTGAAATTTTTTTAATAACTGTACCAAAAAATAATCTAAAAATTCGTTCTCAAGTGTATCAAATATTTATTAATTTCGACAAGTATAAATGTAAAAATATTTTTATTAACTCTACGAAACATTTATTTAATAAATAATTAACTAAATGAATCGTGCATTTTTGCACGAGGGCTAAACTAGTAATTTAACCTCAGCTGCAGTAAATTATGGGTTTATCGGTGATATTGAGCATTGAGGATCAATTAAAAATATCTTACTACTTGAAACGTGAAAAAAAAATGAAAGAAAGAAAGAAAAAAAGAACACAATAGGCCACATATCTGCCAACCATAGAGCCATAGGGCAAAAAAAACATGAATAAAAAAAATGATGATATGCTTGTTGAGGGTTCAGTTGCGTACTTGCGTAGTATAAGACCACATTATTATTTCCAAATCCAGCACATTCCTGGAAGATTCTAATGCTTTAAAACTGATGCGTTCTATTTGAAACTACGGACCCATCTGAAATATCTTTCCTTAATATGATTTATTCATACACTTCATTGCCGAAAATAACCCCATTTCAACTTTTGAATAAGGAGGAAAAAGTCAAATGGAATTAATCGAATGAAATTTGAATGGAAGGAGTATATTTATCGGTGTCTAGATATCCAAAGTGTGTATATTCTTCTTTCGATTTCATGTTACTCAATCCTTCGACCAACATAACACCTTATGTACGTAAAAAGAAACACAAATGACAAGGAGTTTCGATCAAGACTCTAACCCTTCCCTTCGAACGCCTCTCCATTCTCCAACATCAAAAATTGTCAATAATGAGAAACAAATACTGAAAAAGAACAGACTGTAGTAGCCAGTCATCGACAGAGAAAAGAGTGCATACTGTGATGGCACAAGTGGACTATAGACGATACTTGGGTCCAAAATCTCACCAAGTACCAGAATTCCTCCACCATTTCCTTCACCTTTCAAACAATGGGAAAATGAGCGAGGAGTTATCCCTCTTGATGATAATTGTGACACAACAGACATACCCTGCTGACCAAAGCCAAATATGCCATCAATAGCACGATCTGATTTGGTCAGGTCTCCAGATTGATATGTGCTACACCTGCAACCAATTCAAAACCAACTTTTAAAACAGGATAATGTTAACTCTTATACTTTAAAAAAAAAAAAAAATCTGTTTTGACATAGAACCGATATCAGTTTTGATCATTAATTTCTTTTTTCCAGGACATGTAGAGAACAATCTAAAAGTTTGTCACTTTTAATATATTAAAACGATCATTTTCATCATATCATTTGTCAAAAACTGGTACGCATTGTATCTTAAAAAAAAAAATAAACAACGCTCAAGGCTGAATTCATTTGACTTATCAAAATCACATGGAGACCAAACAAATTAAATGGACGGAGTAGCATGCATTAGACAAGAAAAGAATGTTTACCCAAAAACAATTGAAGCGGATGAGTTAGCAACCATAGATTGACCCAGGATCATATCAAAGTAGAACATGTCAGAGACATAGAATCCCGACGTTCCACTCCCATCACCATATTGAAAAGAGTAACCACACTGGTTAGTTTCTGCTGAGCACTGGGAAGAGGTCGAGGGAACCAAAGAAGTACATATCGGATCTGAGCATGAAACTAAGTCGGCAGTTGACGAGCCAGAGTTATCATAGAAATTCAACTCAACCTATTAAGCATTAACGACGATAGTATCACCATCAGTCAAAAATAGAACATGCCACTTCACCTTCGTTTGGATACAAATTGAGGACGGGAGAGGAGGGGAGGCGGAAGATGGGAAGGATAAGGGAGGGTGGGGGAGAAGAGGATATTTACTGTCAAAATCTTTCCTATATTGCAAGGATTTTAATTTGCATCGTAAGGGGAAAATGGTTCTCTTCGTTTCCTTTCAACCCAACTCGCTATCCAAATTACGGGTGTTACATCCCTTCTTTTCCCTCCCCCTCTTTTCCTTCAAATTCCTCCATCCAAACAACCCATCGATATTCAAAAGTATGGGAAGAAAATTACCCCGAGGCCACTAGTTCGGGGGCAGTCGTTGCATGAGTTGCAAGTAATCCACAGTATATCACTTCCGGTGTCGATCTGCACATTGTATTCCCTGGGTGGGGTCCCCAGTTTCACTCTAGTAAAATACAGCCTACCTTATCCCAATACCAAAACAAAGAAACATCAATTCAGCAATCGACATAAAGTATACTTAATCAAATCATATCAACTCAATAGAATACAGCATGGAGTACTAACAATTAAAGTGATCAATGAATGACTACCAAAATAAGTAAATTTGTTGAGAATTTTATAGCCAAAACAAAGGTAGATACACATGTCAAAACTAATTGCTTATATAAATATAAATAAGAGCCCAAGAATATTTTAAGTTTCAACACCTTCAATATGTAACTAAAATCATTTTAAGAAGTACTCTCCCTAATTTAGTCATGTATTTACCTTTCTATTTGAGGAAACAGCATAAATTATCGTTATTTTTGCACATAAATAAAATTTGATTGATTTATCATCCAAAAGTATTAGCTAAAAAAACCAACTCCTTTCCCCTTCCTCGATTTTCATGAGTCAAATTATTTTAATTTTAGAGAAAACCATCGATTTACGTCAATTCCCAAAATAGAATGGTTACTAATGATTGAAACCGACGGAGTACATACAAAATCACAAGAATTCAATAATACTCCGTATAATTAAAGAAACAACAAAATAATCTTCTACGGAGTAAAACACATCCTCCTTTAAGGAAAAAAAAAGTTTCCGACAAATACAAAATCTCATATAAGAGAACTTCACAATAATTTTATACGCCACAATGTTTAATTATTATAACTTTTTCTAATATTTTTACTAACGGATTTTCTATGATGTGCATAGGGTGCACATTATAAGAAATTCAAATATTGCAATATTTTATCTTTGAGTTTCTTATCACACATTGCACATGTTAGAAAAACCGTTTTACTAATTAGTCTCGCACTATTTTATTATAAAACGTTCCTACAACAGGCCAACTGATAAGTAATTGTAAATCCAAAAGAAAACACTGATATATCAGACAAAATAAATAAACCAAAAGAAAATAGGAAAACAAATACTTAAATAAATAAAATAGAAAATAAAGGAAAATGAGGAAATATACCCAACAAGGTAAGGATCAGAAGTACCCTCAACGACAAAATCAACAACACCGCCGTAACGACTCTGCAAGATTCTACGGTGGCGCGTGGCGTCACGTGCACGGAGAATCTCTAACCCCACCGTCTCATTCGCCGGAGTAATTCTCTCAAGCCGCAACACAGTCGCCGGAAAACCCACAGCTGCCATTGAAACTGCTAGTAACACCAGTATCACAGCCGACAACGGCGGGTTTTGCATCGCCGGAAAACTGACTCTCCCCCCGAATAATATCACTGTTTTTTTATTGAAGTGTTAGCTTTTCATGGGAAATAATGATAATAAGAAGAGGAAGAAGAAGGGTGTGTAGTGTGTGTAGGTGTTATATAGAAGTGGTGGAAGTATTAGAGTGTGGAAGTAGAGAATGTTTGTAGTTTTAATGGCGGAAATTGTGGCCACTTCTTTTGGTTTTCTTTCCTTTTCTTTTTTTTTTCTTTTTTTTTTTTTGGGTTTTTCTTTTTCTTTTGGATTATTTAATAAGAATAAACCAACCTATTTACGATCTTCTATTAATATACCATCCTATTGTTTATCTCTGAATAATCCATACTATTTACCCCATATTCCAATATTATACCCGCACTAATTTTTACCTAGTATAATAGGTAATCCAACCGGTATCCCATTCCTCCATTTAATAATTACTAATCCAATTACTTTATTTATTATAATTACCTCTTTCTTCCTTTTTGTTTTTAAGGCCCAAAACCAACGACCACCATATAATAAGACGATCACCACCACCAATCCAAACCAACGGCCACCACCACACATCCAAACCAACGACCACCACCACCTCCTCATCCACCCCTCAAAATCCTCAAAAAATCACAAAAATTTA
>JAUEKU010198221.1:0-17377 GCA_032274805.1 Gypsophila paniculata | reverse complement strand
ACCATATTAGAAGACCAACTCAACCAAAACCCTAAGGTGATGGTTGAGGTCCAATAATTGGTCTTTATACTTTAACATTGAGTCCCCCTTGATAATAAATCATGGCCATGGTACTTGTTAAGAGGTCTCTCGTTTATATACGAACAAATCAATATATTTTTGTCGATTTTTTTTTTCTGTATTTGTAATGTTTGTTTCACATATATTTTTTGCTTTTCGATTTTGAGAAGATGTGTAAGTCAACCACTTTGTTTGCATACAAATATTATTTGTCCTATTTATAATTCAAAAATAATTGCATAAAATAAATTTAATTTTCCTTCATCTACCCTTGTGCCACAACAAATATTCAGAAGTTATACTGAGTAATATTTTTTCTTTCAACATTTGGGTTAGAAACAAAGGTTAACATATGATCGAATAAAATAAAGCAATAATATTTTCAACGATTTTTTTAAGATGTGTCATTCTGACACATAATAAGAGCTTACAAAATGTGTTTTTTTTTTCTTAAATGTTAAACAATTTTGATTTGTGTTTTATTATTACAATAAAATCTTGAAGAATTATTTCCTCACATGGTTTCTTCTCATGCGTCCTCAAGACATCACATTTTAGAAAAATTATTTTGATCATTTTAATATTGCATGATAATTTGATAAAATCGCCGCATAATATACTTTGTTTTACAAATATATATTTGTGTATATATATATATATAATATGAATGACAATCTAAGTTCATATACATGGCTAGCTAATAAGGATACCCTAAAAGTACAATATATTTATTTATACAATATGAATGACTCTAAATACTATCTATGACAATATACAAATTACATAAATACTATATCTATTAATGGCTAAACACAAAATAAACACCAAAGTTGTTATCAATACCAAACTTCAAACAAACTTCTAGAACACAACAAATAGTTATGTACTTCTTGTCTTATGAATATATATACCTTTTAAAATTTGTACCTTCATTTGCAATTAATTGAAGATGATCAAATGAAAATTGTACCATTATTTTCATCCTCAAACCTTACATCTCCAAACTCCAATTTGTTGCTATTTTCTTCCAAGTCCATGTCCCATAAAAACCCATAATCATCATCATTATCCTTAATGTGGTTGAGGAAATTATTAGGGTTTAAGGACAACAAATTATTGAGATTATTCGTCGAGACGTCGGAGATTGTATCATTTCTAGAGCTCATAATATTGTGGATGAAATTTTGTTTGTGGGAAAATAATGGAGGATTATTATTTGATTGACATCCACATGTAATTGTGTGATTATTATTTATAATATTATTGTTTGTAGAAGGAGGTGATGCAACCAAAGGTGGAGGAGATGAGGTGTTAGCTATGCTATGATCAAACATGTATTGAAATTGAGCATTATTATTGTTATTATTATTGGTGTTGTTTTGATCATCATCTTTGCCCTTGTGAAATACTCTGCATAGAACCCAATCTTCCTGCATACATTCATGTTAAACTATGTTTCATTAGTACTCCACAAAATAAGCCATGTTAGATTTAATGCTCAAAATAATATTACGTCTTCAATGACATCGTCTCAATTATACTAATTCAGTTAGGGTGAGATAAAAGAATAAATGAAACTAGATCAACAAGAAAATAGAAAAATAAAAATAACTGAAAAAATAGAAACGAAAAATTATATAAAAGGTATCATAGTAAATTTATTGTGTGATCTGTAAGTATTTGTTGATTACTAAATGAAGTTCAATTACTATTTTTAAATCAATTATAGTTTATTTTTGTTCATTTGTTTAATTAATTGTTTAATTTTGATTGTTAATTTATTGTAAACCTGATTAATAAAGCATTATAATCAAACCCTAACTCAAAAGGTTTTGATAATTATCTCTATCAATTTCCCACTCCTAGCTCTACAAAAGTCTACCACTAGTTTCACTCAATTAAATTTGAGCTTTTAAGTTATGACCACTACTTTAGTTCAATAAGCACTACATAACATGGTGTACGTATACTCAATATTCCTTTAGATTATTACGGAGTATTCAAATTTCTTATTACAATTAGATTTCTTTTTTAGAAAGTATATATGTATGGATAGATGTAAAGAAATTGATAGATGATTTAAAATAAGTGTATAATAATACTTTGTATCTATCTTCAATTCTTTTCATTTATACTGTTTTTATTTAAGTTTTGTGGATGATTAATTTTAACTACTACATTTTCCAAAAATTTGTACTATAATAATAACATAAAATAAAAAAATAATATTTGTTTTATTATATATTCGACCATCTGTATTTTTTAAGAAAACAAAAATTCCATATAGCTAAAGGACGATACTCCACGCGTGCATGTAATATTAATGGGAGGTGGAAAATGATGTCTAAATACGAATATGAGATATCTCGATAGATATTTTGGTGAAAAGGTCTTAAACTAATTATTTAATGTAATGTATAACTGACAATCGATTAAAACATCGTAAAATATATAAAAATAATTAATAATTAACCGAAACAGAAAGAAACATTTAGACATGATTGAACAAGAAAGATAAAGAGTGGTGATGTAAGAAGAATGAGAAGAAATAATGAAGCCAAGTATCCTAGAATTTTCAACAAGCTAAGCCGTAAAAAAAAAAGGCCTAATAATAAGATGCGAGATGTGACCAAAGATAGTGGCGTTTAGAAAGCCTTTGTTCCCCAATCATTGATCTTCATTATGAGACCTCCTCCATCCCTTCATATACTATACTTTTGATTGTGATGTATCCATTTTATTCCTTTTTATCCATTTTTATTTCATTTCGAGCCTAACCTTTTTAAAAACCATGCACCATTTTTATATGCATGCTTCATATATCCCCATGCTAGATTTCAATTCCTAATTATGATAGGAATTATACTAACCGATTGTACATGTGTATAATTAGTTTAATTTTTATATATATATTGAGAATTCACTATAACATATCGAGATTTTTACAAAGTTATTAAGTCATTTATGTTGTTCAACTCTAGGACTAGCTTATTCCAAACGAGTTCCTCTCAACAACTCAGGCCAAAGAACGGGGGAAGTTAAGAAGAGACGAGGCCACTAATATCGAGAGTATCAATTGGAGCGTCGTTTCCTCCTTTGATAGTACACATATATATTAATTTTACGTACATTATCACCTTTCTAAATAATTTGTATGTAATACCCTTTGCAAGTCAAGTATAGGTGAAAAGGATGGAAAATAAACAAGACATATCGACCAATATCAATTAAAATAGTAGTTTTATATAAAATCTAAGTTAAGATCCCCTCTTATTAGTTATTATACGTATTATATAAAGACTTTATAACACCTCTTACGTATAAAATTACTCGTAAAATATATCAAATATATAACAATAATTTCATTTGTGACATTAATAAACAATATAGAAATCGTAACGTACCTTAGGAGGCATATGTGGACTCTCCAACCTAAACTCGTGCATGATCCAACCCGTTTTAATCCCATTTGGGGCCCGATTTCGGTAGAACACCAAGGTCTTTCTCATCCCAACAGTATCCTTTGTTTTCGGGTCAAGTATGACCCGATCCTTACCCGTCGCCTTCCAATAGCCAGATGTCGTCGCCCTATTAGTCCGAAAACCCGTTGCGTACTTGCGGTCACGGAAACTAAAGAAATACCACTCGCTAGTATTGAGCTTTGCCACCTCTACACAAAAGAAACATCATAATGTAGATAAGTACAAATTTAATTAATGGAAAAAAATTAATGCTACAGTAATTAAACGTTTGAAATCCACTATTTTTTTGCGTGTACAAATACTAACAACCAATTATTAATCCTTGACAACAAAGTACAATGATTGTCTTAGATTTTTGTCATTTATTTTCAACGTGCAATTTAAATCTACTTGTCATATCAATATTATTACATCGTAAACTTGAATTGTACGAGTATTAGTAAATTATGAGTCATATCAATATTGTTACATTGTACAGACGCCAATTAATTTAGTTGATAAAAAAAAAATGTGTAACGTTCAAAATCTTCAAATGTACACCGTGGTATTTATTGAACATAAGACTATTTTATAAAGGGTTACAATTAAACATGAATTGGTTACAAATAATATTAAAATGGTAACATTTACGGAGTACTAATATATCAAATTAGGTACTACGATAAAGGAGAACTACTACCATTAAAAGCGTTACCAAATTAATATAAGTGGTTATTATTGACTATATGTAGTATGGTCTTATTTTAAGTTAAAATAAGACGGTCTTATATAAGAATTTGTGTTTATTGAAAGGTAGCTATCATGCTTATCTATACTTCGTATATGCTTATATATATAGTACAGAAATATTCTAGTAAGTGACGAAGCGTTTTGAGCAGATCAATCAACAAACTCATTTCTATTGGTCCCTTCATTTACTTCCATGTATTCCATTTTTTCTTTAAAAAATGCGTAAATTAATCGTTTTTTTTTTATAAGAAAAGTTTATGTTCATAAAGAACAATAAGGGTTAATTGAAATAGTTTTGAGCTAATATTTTGATAATAGGTGGTTGTTTTTTTTTTTTTTTTAAAATACAAAAGATAGTCAAGTACAATACAGCAAAATCAGTAAATAAATCTCAAAATAACATGATTATAACACATATACGTGTGTTTTAAAGGAGGTTTACTGAATTTTATCCTAATTATATTTTTAGATAAAAAGGTGTTTTTCTAATTTGCTACTTTAACGATGATTAATTATAAATTTGCGATTATGTGAATATCTAAATATCTAATACAAGAAGCGATTAAAGGTTTTTCACCTTTATTTGTCTCTTTTCTACATTCAATCATATGACTCACAAAGTGAATAATAAAGGCCTAGTTGTCCACATCAAACAACCTTGAGCATTGAAATTAAATTGCTTAGTTGGATCATAAAAAAGTTGATAATTAAATTAAATTAAAGATTTAAAATCAAAGAATCTTCACCAAGACTTTGCGTCTATAAAATCAAAAGTTGAAGCAACGAAGTTATCTTTTGTAATCGACATTCAAAAAGTTTATTTACATCTTTCGATTTATTTACTTCTTTATAAAATCAAATGTGATCATCAATCATACAAGTAAGCATATTCTTAAGTATACCACTCATGTCAAATACTAGTAAAGTGATGGAATCTACGTTGTGTCGTCTATAAAATCCAAGTTGAGAAAATTGTTACCCATCTTTGTAAGTGTCACATCATTAGTGTACCCAAAGTAGTTATGGGGTTTGTTTGTTTTATTTTTTAGGTGGACCATGTATATATATATCTTCTTATATAAGATTTACAATTTGTGTGTAGTACACTATGAATAATTATTGGTAAGGGCATAAATTATTAATGCACCAATTACTTATAATGTACTCCGTAAATACTAAAAAAGACGACCTAAATTCAGGTAGAGAGATTATCTCTTGCATGTGATATGATGATTGTATGGTAATTTTGAACAAAATTGTCTAATAAAATTAGCAGTTGTCATTTTTCAATCTTAATTTATACTTTTGTTACAAGTTTAAAGTTAGAAACATAAAAAATAGACTAGTATCGATCCTCGATTCAAAGTTTAGCTAAGAATAGATATAACTTTTGTAACAACCATATGTGTAGTGGTATAGGTAGACTTAATTTATTAAAAATAAACCAAATGCAACCTAGTCAATTTCCTATATAAACTTCACCCAAAATAATAAGACATCGTACCACATATACAGATCGAAGATAAAACCTAGGACTTGCTATAGTTAATTACTTGTTCACGTTTGAGCTAATAATGTTAAAATCATTTATAGCTTTTAAAACGAGGAAAACAATAAGCAACATATTCTTAATTATCAATGGAAAGTTTTTTTAATACTTAGTGGTGGTCTTTTTTATTTCATAATTACAAGTCACTCAATCAAACATCGATTTTTCATTCAAGACTATTGTAAATTGTAAATTAAGACCACATTCACAACTTATGTAAATACGGTCAAAACATATATATAAAAAATGTTTTACTAAATATCTTAACTTATTACAATATTAAGCAAGATCTAGCGTAATCAGATAATTAGACGGGAAAACTTTAAGTGGGTGATTAAGGAGTTGGCAAAATTGTAAGTTTCTTGAAAATAGAAAGGAGTCAACCTTGGCATTATGAAACGGTTTCCAAGGTTAACAAAAAAAACTTCGTTTTCATCTTAAACCAAACACCAAAATAACGCGTTCTAAACGTGTTTGATAAACTTCTTTGAACGTGAAAAATTTCTTGTTACGATTAAATCTTTTGTAAATTTCGTTAGAGTAATTTAGTGTTATATTCTATATACAATTCTTTTATTTACGGAAAAAAGTGAGATCAAATATAACATTATTTTGATGAAAATAAAAATCGATGAAATTTGTCGAGCTACAAATTGCATATTATCCATGAATAAAATTCTATTTCTTTTTGAGTAGGAAAAATAATAAAAAGATAAAGAATACTGGTGGACATATAGGAAGTACTCTGTACTCAATAGCATGACTAAAGCTAAAATGACCCATTTCGATATACTTGTGTTGATAGCGTAATGGTAACTAATTTACACCATAAAAAGAATCGATAATTCACGGTATCAGCTACTCCCTCCGTCCTAATCAATTGTTAACGTTTTAGTTTTGATACAAAAATAAATGCACGAAATGAAGGAGCATAAAAACAAATATAGAGAACATTAATACACGAAATTCATCATAACATGTTCACTTACCTGTACATTATATTAAAGTTGTACGTATAATCCACAAAAATAAAAGAGTTAATTGGATCATGTATAGACGCTTAAATATCAAACGTTAACAATTGACTGGGACTGATGGAATATATGATAACTATTTTTAATGTATAGTGGATAACTTTTATTTAAACAAGCACCAACACTAAAATCTTGTAGGACTCTAGATAAGACCTTAGCTTGTGTATAGAGCAATTTTTGTTTGCCATGTTGGTAAGAAAAAATGTTATTGATTATTTTTCAATAATATAAGATTTTTTTTAATATAAGTATGAGTTTTCAAAATTGAAAACCTTGTAGACTTGCTAATTTCACGAGTCATTAGTCATTACTATTAAGTCCTAATAATTGACCCATTTACCATGCATGCTCTTGATGTAAGATCTCGTTACTATAGCGTTTACATTTGAAATGAGTGATGAGAGTTTGCATTTGATGAATTAACGATTTTATAATATCTCGTGTATCTTCTTTTAATGATAATAATAAATGAAAGTTCAAGAATATTATAAATCCGTGTTTTCTATTGAATAATAGTGGTATTTGTTTGTTATTATGTTTAATTAAGAGACTTAAATCAATTATGTACATTGATAACAAGTCTTTAAGTTGAAAATTTTAACTTTCACGTAGACAATTAATTATTTGAGGTGAAATACCTCCTCAACAAAGCTTATATTATTACTATGAAAGATGAGTTCGTTGTATCAAGTAATCGTTGCACTATCTCAGCTATAGTGTAACACTGTATGCAAAAAGAAAACAAAATTTGATGATAATAGCATAGAATTAAAACTCTAAAAATTGTTTTAATAATCACAAAAAAAATTTTGTGGAAAGAAAAATGGCCTTTTATTTCTCCGATATATATTTGAGTTTCGTGTCACGGAATTGATGCGCGCATTAGGAAAAGTTATAAGAAAAAGCCTACCACAAAAACATATTGTCATATATACTATACAGAACAGTTAGCTGTCACGTTACGTTATCTGAGTAATTAAACTTCTACTAAATTCATGCATATCTTAAAATTTGCACCTAAACTATGTGCTAGAATTAAATTTTTGTAGATTCATGCATAACAAAATTAAAAACATTATTTTTAGACAAATACAAAATTTGCAACGATGCATACTCATTTCACCTCTATGGCTCCATATATAACGTACTTTTTTTGGAAACATGAGCACTTGAACACATGACTATATTCAATGATTTCATTAATTTCATCAATTATGAGTTGATTGTGTAACTAACACTCATGAAAATAATAGTAACGATAGTAATACAAAAATCATCATACATCTTTTATAAAGTACACTAGCTATCAATTAACTCGAATAATATGCATCTAAAAAGAGGGAAAAATAAAAGAGAGGAACAAAAAGGTAACACAAAAATATAACTTATTTATTCATCATCATCATCATCATCATCAAACTCTTTTTAATCTCCATAATCATCCATGTATCATCATATTGCATGAAAAATTTAACCAAACAATTATGTGATTAATTTAATAAAACAAGATATTACTATTTCAGAACTCTTGCATCGTACGAGCGTTTCAACTGGTTAATTTTAATGAAAAGAAGGTAATTGACATGATTAAGGAAAATTAATAGAAAAATTACCAGGAAGTTGCCAAGGCTCACAAGTATGTAAATCAATTTCAACCAAAGTGCCCTTGAGTGAATCTTCATTAATGATTTTTTTGTGAAGATAATGACAAACTAATTCTTCATCACTTGGGTAAAATCTAAACCCTGGTGGTAGTGTTGCTCCTATATCTCTTAATCCCATTTTTATCTTCCTTAATTATATATAATATATAATCGTATCTTAATTTAATTACTTGATTTGTATTATTTGTTTTAATTTAATATATATATATATATAATAATATTGATGAAGTATGTCCAAATTAAAGAGGAGATTTACTATGAGTTTGAGGTATCTTGAGAGAGATATAATATATAGTATTATTATGTAAAATATGCAAAAGTGTGTGTATATATAGAGGAGGGGAAAAGGGAAAAATAATATTAAAAATAAAGGGAAATTAAGAAAAATTAAAGTGAGATTTGTAACAATAATTTTTGAGACATTATCTTGGCTTGTGTGCGTAGAGGCTAAGGGCTAGGGGATAGAATGCTTGTTGAGTTAGTTAAGGTGGGGAAGTTTCAAGAGAAAAGCCAAAGTCACAAGAAATCATATTATTATACAATGTAAAATCAAAAATAATTAGTTTTGCGTCGTCGGGTAGTAAACTAAAACACTGTGTCACCAGCTGGTACTCAGATTTAAGTTTTTTTTTTAATATATATTATAATTTTTTTTCTCTGATTATTGAGTTTATATGATAATTAAGTGTCGTCAGAAAATAGTATTGAAATGTAGTACTAGCTTAGGTGGCTTCGTATCATTAAGATGGGGAAATTTATTTTAAATTAATAATGTCTAGTTTGTAGTGCAATTAATGTCACATATGATTATATGGCCAAAGGATATTATTAAGGCTAAACATTCTTATAATACTAGTTGTCTAGTACCATAGTGATTTACCCATTATTGGAAAATTCCAAATTCTTAAGAATGTGTAGTAGTGATATTTTTAGGAGCACATAGAATTCGTGCATATCATAAAAAGGGGATATGATCAAATTAACATTATTAATTTTGTTTTTAATTCATAATTGTAATTAGTGATAAGATTGGATCGTACTAATTAATGAACGTGGATGGTTATTTACTCATTTAATAGAGCCCAAAAAAATATGGTTATTAGATCCTTATGGTGAATGTGTATGCAATGTATAAAATCTGATCTTGTGGTTATTTTATCATCAAATGCATGTAGTTATTCAATTATGTAAAATAGTAGATATTTTACTATAATTCTTTTTCCAACTATATATGTCATTATCTATATCACTATGGTGTTTCATACAAGTTATAAAATAGTTAATTAAGAGAGAAGTAAATATATATCAGCTCATACTCACAAAAAGTGAATGATGCGATAAGTATGATTTGGGTGAACTAATCAACTAAATCTTAATCGTCACTGATCGATCATGAGATGTGAAACCAATGAACTAAATCTTACTCAACACGTAAACTACATAGTACATAATTGCACATTATCTAATTCAAGAATGAAATTAACGTGTGTAGTAAAATTCATTGCACCAAATTTAAAATGAGATATGCATGAAGATCATAAAACCATTTTAATGAAAAATTGAAAAATAATTTTATATTTTTGATTAAAAAAAAAAATAAAAAAAAAAAAAAAGAGAAAAGAGAGAAAATGTTGGTAAATGGCATGATCATGTGCAAAACACGCAAATGGATTAAAAAAGAGGGAACAAAAGATTTAAAGTGGCATTGACTTTAATACGATTCTTCTTCAGTTTAGGACCAATTTTCTTACACCATTTGGTCCTTCCTATGAAATTGCCAAGTTGTCCTTATAAAATTGTTTATTATTTTTTTTTTGACAGAATAATTTGTAATCAATTAATTCGTCTTTTCGTCAACAATGAACAACACACATGCAAGTACCTTTTTAAATAAATTCAAGATCAATAGTAGGATGTTTGTTCTTTATTGTTAGATTCTATCTATTGCTACATATCTTATAAAAGATGTTTGCTACTTGAAATTATATCAATCGGTGTGTAATCTTTGTTTAGCCAATTCTCGAGATTGTAAATGGATGATTATGAAGATTTTTTTTTTTTGGTGGAAAGTCATTACTGATAAGCTAAGGAATACAAAGTAGCTGCATGTTTTAGTGAGCAATGAGAAAAAAAATTTGAATAAGTGAAATCGAGGTAATAGGAGAAGCAGTTCTTAATATTAATTTTAGATGACTAGTCCAATGATAATAGCTTAAAAATAAATTTGCAATTAACCCTAAAATTGTATAGGAGTTTCTTTGTATCATGTAAAAGCACAATGTATCTTTAAAAGTTTGACAATTATAACATAATCATTGCAATTTTTAAAGTATAAACTACTAAGATTTAGGGTCCAAGATCAATATTATTGAATTTTATACTTTATCTTTAATGAGTGTACTCATGTTGGCGTATGAGACTACATCAAATATATATAAACCCAATCCTTTAAACTCTGTATTTTTATATGTATTTATCCATCGGCTCTAATATAAGATATTTTACATTTTCTAATCACTTGTTTGAATATAGATTTTAAAAGAAGTAAACTTTTTAGAAAATTCACTTCTTTCATTCAACTTCATAATTTTTTTTATGCTATAAATTCGACAAATGCTCAAAATTCAAATAGCGCTTGAAATATGAGAACGACATATATAAAAGTTCCTTACAATGTTATGCAGTATGCACCCATTGAATCATTAGAACAGAAGCCCATAACACCAATTATAAATGAAGTCATATGAGCTTTGCTGTTTAAGCCTAAACATGTAAGCAAATGGCCCGTATATTGGAACACTCAAATAGTCATGAATTCACAAATTAATTCTCTTTTACAACAAAAGAGGGCACAAATTCAATGGTGAAGTGGTGCTTAGTATGTCAAGTGATTAAAAGGTCAAGTACAATCTGATAATAACGAATAAAATCATCTTTTGAATTGCATGCATATATGAAATAATTATAACCGATAAATGTAATTTTCCGAGTCTGTTCTATTATAAAAACATAAATGAGTACATAATAGCAATTTATATTCAGAAATTTTATAATTGAGCCAGATAAGTGAACAAAATTATAGATAAGTTTAAGGAGTACAGTGTTGAAAATTTAAGGGGTGTATTGTCATAGTAATAGTGCTATTATTTTTGGATCCATAAAAGTGAAGTTAAATAATTTTATATCATCTGTCTCAATTATCGTTATTTTTAATGATATTCTTTTCACAAAAAACTCAATGGATAAATATTAACAATGACGAAGGACGCACATCTAATTAATGTAAGTTCGAGAAAAATGTTATATGTATAAACCCGTAAACCAAAAAAAAAGGGAAAAACAAAAAATAAGTGTATTTTTTTCAAAAAGATGATGACCCAATTTCTCATTAAGAAGCTTTATATATTCCAAAATCTATACTTTTAGAAATGTTGTACAATGTACATCTGTCTTTTTGCTATTTCTTCAAGTGGATTAGAGAATTTTGTGTCATTGTCCTTGACGACTAATATTTCTTTCCTCATCTTAATTTAGACCTCTACGGAGTACGTATTATTTATCAAAACTCTATCTTTCAGATAAATTGTTGGGATTATGGGAACAGTAAGATACTAAGACGATAAACATTTCTAACATGTGTTTACCGAGTACACAAAAAAAAAAGCTGAAATTGAAAATTTTGAGAGAAATTCTATTATAAAATTTACATTCTTCAGCTTTTCATGTGATTATATCCTAATATATTTAGTTTTAAATTTTACTACGTACTGAATATCTAATTGGATACACATTAAAAAATCCGATGTCGTATTTGCCAGCAAAACTAATTGAGGAGTATCTTCCTCATTAAATTATACTGCGTATATGAGGATTCAGGTGAAATATCTTGTAGGAATTTTAAAATGCAAGAAAGTCATGTGGTGTTGTGTTATGCTGTCCTACTTTCTAATCATTATTTTGGCGCGTATGATGGGGTTGGACACGAATAGCTATCGGCATATTCATATTAGCTTAATTTTGTGAAACACAAATTCTTGAGTGTGTCGATCTTACAACCTCTTCTCATATAATAAGAAAGATGGTTATTTACAAAGTAATAGCTCTCACGGTATAAGACGGTTTCACAGGAGACCTAGCATTAATGAAATAGTAGTATCCAAAAAATAAAATATTATGGAAATCGCGAGTGTTATCACTTATCCGAATTTTCATTTTCGAATACGAAATCTTTTTTGATTTGTATTATAAGTTTAAATTCAAGGTTGAGGCTCAATAAATGACTCGTTATTGTAATATATCCCTTGCAAGAATGTCCGTGATCTTGAAGTGTAGAACGAACAGGTTTATTTAATCCATATGTGCATGAAATTTTGCTTGTGCAAATAAACAGCTCCCAAAATTTAAAATTGACATATCAGTATTTTGCATCCATGTTTTAGTTGATATTATGCCTTGGTTATGCCCTTCAGTTTTATCAAAAATAATCCGAGATCCGTTATATCAAATAAGAATGTTTCACGGATCCATATCATCAGACTTGATAAAACTGATTAAGAAACGAAATTACTAATTACTCTCACTGATACGAGTAATGTCATCCATTAAAGTATTACACTAATTCTTTTTGAAATGAAATTTCATACGAACCATACTCTATCTTTGTGTATTTTTTTTAGTGAGGAATCAAATAGAGCTTATTCTTAGAATACAACTGGTGAGGCAAAAACCTAAGGAATCTGGTCACATAAAATGATTTATTCTTGATTAGTTACGTTGCACCTCGAAACAACGTGTCATCCCCCACGATGAATATTATCTAAATAATTATTATCTCCTTTGAAATTGCAAACTATGAAGCGTGTAATGATGCAGACTTGTTGTGAGAGCTCCCAACACACGTATTATTTACCATCTTAGATACTCCCTATGCATCACGTCTCGTTTTTCGAGTTAAACCTTTAATTTTTCATTTGACGAAAACATAATTGAAAAAAATAATGAAATTCATCCTGAAGGAAAAATCTTTCAAAAAGATATAAATTTCATGATATTAAATAAAAAAATATTAAAAAGAGAAATGAGTGTCTTCGTAAATGACAATATCGTATAAAAAAAATGGAAAATAGGATTACGCATCGGATGTAGTACCTCGATCAAATCCTTGAGTTTTTGAGTTTTCTTATAAAATTTTGAGCTTTTATGGTGTGTGTAAACCAAACTCAAAAATTTTACATGAATACTCAAAACCTTTACCTAAATGCTCAAAATTAAATCTTAAAATATGATGTATTACATCCGATGTATAATCTTATTGAAAAAAAATGAAGGGAGTAAAATGTCATCATAATTTACAGCAAATCCATTTAAAAGTCAAATAGTTTAATAAAATTAGGTATATAAATACTTTGTATATTACATTAATACTTGGATACATCAAATTGATAGCCGAGATAACCAAAAATCATATACAGTATTCATATGTGGCCAAAATAAAAATAAATTTAAAATATATATATAAATAATTTTTATTTGACATTCTTTAATTATATTTGTCTCATAACACGAAACAATTTTATAAGGGAATCGCGCATATAAAATGTTTTTGATAAATTACAATGGAATAACATAGATAATGCTACAAGTCTACAACATGAAAATGATTGGAAATTATAATTATCCAACAAATTGGGGCTAACAATATAATGTAATTTTTGTCGAGTTATGGACGAGTTTATCTTGACTTTGTGATGACTTGGTCAAATACAAGTCTTTTTTGTTTTCAACGTGAAGGAATTTAGAATGAAGACTGTTGTGTATAAACTACGAAGTATAAAACTAGTCTTTATTTAATTTCGCCGAAAACCTACTACCGAGTATATATTTATGTAATTGAGCAAAAGGAATTTATTTTAGGACTCGAACCCGAATTGAAGTCATCACATTGTAATATTGTACCGTTGATGGCATGAACAAATTCTTAATTATCGATTTTATATTTAGAATTACGTTTAAGCTAGGTCTCACATGTACCAAAACTCGAAACTAAAACCAATTTTTTTAATGTTATGCCTTTATCATTATAATCCATTCTTTTCATTCAACAACTATTTTTTATGTTGAATTGGATTCCATATAACGATAATCATTGATGAGAACAAGTGAACACATTCGAAACTTGATATTATGAATTTGCGTAAAAACGAAATACAAGTACTTTTTAATAAGTCAACCTCTTCTGAATTTTCCTCTACGTTTTGTGTTACATATTATAGGACGAGATTCTATATGAGAGAGAATGAAAAGCTAAGATTTTTTTTGCGAAAAAAATCAAATTTCTAATGTCGATTTTCAAATCATACTATTAAATCCAATTTCTTTATTTTTCATGCAAAATAAAAACAATCCTAATGATAAAGGTTAAAATGGAGTGAAAGAAATGAAGACGATCCCGAAAACTTTTTCAGGTGGTAATAGATCCTGGAACTTTAATAATGAATTCCGTGTTTTGATGACAAATGTAGGAAAGCAAATCATGGGATTTCAACCAGTAATAGCTGTCAACAGATTCCTGACTTTTAGACATTGTTGATCGAGTTAATGCTGGCATTTGACAATTTTGCTGAAGTACTCTTTATATGGATGTTGAAATTCAGCCGCTTTTTCAGTTCCTTCTTCTTCACTAATCACTGACTCTCACCTTGATTTCTACGAAGTGGAGTACCATACTAGAAGGACTAACACAATTCTTATTTAAGACGCTTACATCTGTCTTAAGTTTAAGACTTAAGACAGATCACATAGTGAGAATATGAAAAAAATAAAATGTATAGATATAATGAACAAACTAATACGAGTATGAAGTATATATGAGTTTAGGGAGGGCCGGCCCTGGTCCAGCCCTTCAAAGATCTGCCTCTGATCTATCATGTCCATATTTTCAACAATTGCTATGCCATCGAATGCCAATGTCAAAATAATTGTGCAAATAAACAAGTTGTTAAATCTGAGCGGGCTTGACCATGTCCGAAGTGGGAGAGAGGGTGTCCAAGATGAAAGTCCAATGAAAGCTCAACCAACCTAAAACCAATTGGCAATAGGTGAAAGAACCACAGTCTTTATAATGTAGACACCTCTTTATTAGGTTGCGTTTGACAAAATTAACTGAAAAGATAGCTGAAAACTGAAAAGGTGACTGAAACCTGAAAAGGCAGCTGAAATAAAAAAGGTAGCTGAAACGAGAACCTGATAAGTTAGCTGATTATTATTATAGTGTTTGGTAAAATAAACTGCAAAGTTAACTGATATTGTGTAGAATGACGTAAAAGAACGATATAATAAAATTACTTCAATAGATTAGATAAGGGTAAAATGGTAAACAATTTATTTCAGCTACCTGAAATTTTAATAAGCTACCTGATGTAGCTTATTATTTCAGCTACCTGAAATTTTTTCCAGTCAACCTTACCAAATACTTCTAGAAAAAATAAGTGCCTGAAATTGTGGTCAAACCAGGTACCTGGTCAAATAAGCTAGCTGAAATGGCGCGCCAAACATAGACTTACACTACCGATGTGGAATTTCACATGTGCAGTCTTATATATTCTCACACTAGCCAAAATTAATAAATTAAATCAATACTAATTAATAACGCATGCATCCTGAGTTCTATCTTGCGAGAATAAGGTGAAGAGAACAGACCCTAAGTGACCTTTTTCCTATCAACCGAGCGTGTGTCCTTAACCGTGCAAAGGAACAAATAAAAAAGCTTGTTAATATAAGTGTTTACGCACCCTCCGATCATATTAAGATGATGACTAAGATACGATAATAAGTTCATATACCTTAACATGACTCGTCACCCAGACGCTCGTAAGCGTTGATGCGTGAATAAATGTTCACGGAGGCCCATAGACGTCATATGTGGCTAAACACAAGACATAATCAACTGTGTGGCGAGGGAGGCTTCGTAAGATTCAAACTCGAGACCTTAAGCAAGAGACTGTGATATTATACTAAAAGATCAGTTCAATCAAAATCTTAAGATAATGATTAAACTCTGATAATAGATTCATATACCATAACGATAACATCTTGAGCTTATTACAACTTGGGTAAATCATTTAAATGACTAGTAATTCACTAAATTACCAACAAAGATAAGTTGTAGTAAGGTAATCGTGTTGAAAAAGCGAGCCAAAAAAAAAGGAAGCTACATTATAATAAAGCGGCCTATGTATAAAAAGAAGGAAAAAAGGCTTTTGATTGCTTAACGGTAAGTTTGGAATAAAGTGTAAAATGTTGTAACTACTTCCCCCTCACATTTTACCCTTTTTTAGGATTTTAAATTGAGAGGATTAGTCCCGAAAATGACCCAATATTTTCAATTAGTTGATAACAAGTTTTGAGATTTGTTTCACAAGCTCAAGGAACATTGTGGGTCCTCTACTTCAAATCATTGTCAATTTTTCGATAACAAATTGACGTTAACGGCTACAGTAACAGCAAGATGATGATTAATTGTTGATCATTTCGATAATCTCTGGAAAAAAAATCTCTATTTCTACAGTAAATGAAAAATTACTTCGCAACGATGTGTACATCTAATTACGTTAATGAGTGTAAAAAACAATTTTGTTCTAAGTATTTAATGTAGTGATTTACTGATTATTAGGGTTGATAATTTCACCCGAATCCGATTAAAACCGATCCACCCGATACAAATGGATGGATGAAAACTCGACTTAAATGGATGAAATGCAGGTGATGGGTGAGTCGGGTGACAGATCGGGTCGGATTCGGGTGAAGCCAAAATCCATCCGTCACCCGATCCGTCACCCGTTTATAATTAAAACTTTAAAA
>JAUEKU010198111.1:0-17381 GCA_032274805.1 Gypsophila paniculata | reverse complement strand
ATCACAAAATTGAGCAAGTCTTGTAAAAGACCGTCTTTCACTCTCAAACTATAAGGCCCCACAATAATAAATAAAGGTATTATATTACATAGTTATTCATCGTGAAAGACCGTCCTTTTATAGCCTTTGGGCACATTAGGTCTCCTGTGAGACCGTCTTACACTCTTAAACCATGAGACCTAGTGCTTCTCAAGCAAAAAACAAAAAAACACTACCCATGCAAAAACTCCTTAAGAGGTCTCACCGTAACTTTATTATGAGACCGTCTCGCTCAATGATATGCTTAAAATGACTGAAATAAAAGCAAATAAACAATGAAAAAAACCCTAAAAAAAATAAAAGTAAATAAACCTGGTGATCGCAATTACGGCAAGCGTAAAGCAGAATCTTGTTATCTTTGTCCTCCTTAGGGTACAATATGTTGTTACTACACAAAAATAATTTCACAAAATTTTTACTACCAAATTAATTTGACTTAATCTACCAAAGAACTCAACTTTATGCAAACCAACAAAAAAAAAAAAAAAACCAACCAAAATTTACAGACCATTCACGGCAAAACTTCATGGTACTCATCTTGAAGAATGCGTACAATGTTGTCTACAATTTACTCTCTTTTTCTCTCTAATTTTGAGCAGTAGCTTTTACAGTTTCAATTTCAAAACAAGTGAAAGTGAAAGTGAGGTGAATAAATGATGCGCACAAGTGTGTATTTATTGGGCTTTAAGTGAGTTTTACTACTTAATACATGGGCTTTCTAGATTTTTAAAGGCCTTGCCTTCTCTACATGTTTCTACTTCATCCGCAAGTTTGTCATTTTCGTCGTAAGTTCACGACATACAAAATGTTATCTTTTTTGTAGTAAAATGTTATCATTTAACTACAAAAATTGTGGTAGCAAATGTTACATGGCTACATCCCTTATCGTTACGTGTTATTCGTAAAATTTTAGTACAAAATGATAACAAAATCTCGTCGTAAACTTACAATAGATGTAACCCGTAGCAAATGAGAATTTGCCCTAATTCATTAAGCAAAAAAAAAATAAAAATCCCCATATTATCACGATGTTTAAAGCCCATCTAATATAATTTTACGAATAATAGATCTTATGATGTGCGTCTCAAAAAAAAAAAAAAAAAAACATACAATAGGTGAAAATTGGATTGCTGTTAGCCGGTTACTCCCATCTTAGGTAAACTAATCTTCTCCTTCCTCATTTTCGCACTTCATTTCCGTCACCACCATTCACTCCCTTATTCTCTAGCGGACACTTTTATTACCCAGGTAATAACTACCCACGATTCAAACAAGTCTTGAATCTTAATAATTACATCTCCGATTATCCGAGAATTCTATCTTATCCAAACAAGGTTGACAACAGAAAACCCAAAGTTGCCGGACAAAAAATTGAGAGAGAAACTCATTTGGCTATAGTTGAGCCAATATGTATATTGGCTCAAACCACGCATCGCCTCAACTTTCTTATCCTCGCTTTCTTTATCGACAAAAGCCAGGATGTCGGAGCAAAGAATAGAGATTGTACACTGGCTTCTCACAAAAATGTACATGGTAAATGAAAATTAATATCGCAGGAACAGTAATATCTCACTAACACCCACCATATATTACAGCCTCCCAACACAAAATTGTTGACACTTGAAAGGTAGTCTATGCAATGAGCAAGAGATTAATGCCCAATCTATAAGATCACCGTAACTGCGAGAACAAAGGCAAGAGTCGGTGGCGATCCCTGAGAACAAAAATACAACTAAATTGGGCTCTACCAAACCCGTCTAACATGGGATGAAAATCAATGCTTTAGCCCGAGTTTTTCGAGTCAGCTAACCTAAGCTTTTACAAAGGAAACCACCCCTCAGGTTAAATAAAAACAGATGCCCTTGCCTATGAATTGTGAGATTGAAATTTTGTCGGCAGTCTCATGGTGTCTTGTGCGCTGTGAAAACCTCCCTCTTTAATATGCCCACATTCATGAAAGGGCTACACTACACACCATCATACGGCCTGACTTGATGTATCTGTTTCTTTGCTGGTCGTATAGGGCTCAAGTGAAGGTCGTAGAGCATGAGAGCACCTGGTTGGTGACAAAAACTTAAACGTCATATGATAATCAAGAACCATTAACCATCATCTCCGGAGTACAATTTGTGGCCGTGTGTGGATCATTGTGAATTTCCGCGTCCAACTGTCCGTTATCTAGTGGCTTTGAGTTTGAATCTGAGCAGTTTTGAGATATAACTTCTTTCCCGGAGTTCTTATCTGGTAAACTGCGGTTTCTGTGGTCACTATTTGTACAATCTTCAGCTTCCTTGTTCTGATCACTAGTTTCCAGTGTCCTCGCAATCACACTAGCCGCTTTCTCGTTTGGAAGTACGGCCTGGCTAAGGGTTGAGCACAACGCAGAAAACACACTCTTCTTTGTTTTACAATCTTTACTGAGTCGTCGTTTCTTCAGTAACCCAGATTCTTCCGTAGGAGCTACCTTTTGTTTCATACTTAAAATCTCGAGAGCGCCTCCATCCTCATCTGAGGGGTCCGTCTGCCTCCTGGGTGGAGGTTTGTAATTCTCATCTTCATCATCATCATAATCCACCAGTCCACCGGCTTTTGAGCTGAAATTGTTTGGAGTAGCCAAATATAAAGTAAACGCATTAAAATAGAGAAAAATCCTTCGTTGGAATTTGGATTCAAATGAGGGGAAGGGGAACACGGGAGGAGATATCCTCCTTCAGCATTTTTCCTATGTTGGAAGGATTTAAGTTCACCTTGTACCAGTTCCCTCCAACCAAATGTGTTATCTCAACAACGGAAATCACATTCCTCTCTTTCTCTCAGGGTTCCTCCATAGAAGCCTAAAGGAAATTATCGATTTATCGACACTAGTAATCTATACCTCAAGATTGGCTCACTAGGAGCTGAGCCATTGGATGAAATAGGGTACGTCTGGACCTTTGAGACATGTGAAGTGGAGGCTGATGCTGTATCTTCCTCATCACTGAGTGTGTAAAGCATTAAACCATTAATTAGATTAAAACGCCATTTCGGCCAATAACAATTTCTAATATATTGGACAAGAATACAACCTACCTGTCCTCATTGAAGTAATCCTCCTCTTCTTTCTCCACTGCACGCTCATCAATCTGTTTTGTGACCTCCATATTGACAGCAGATTTTGTTCCAATGCTCTCTAGAGACTGCAGATCTCAGGTTAAATGCAACTCCAGAAGATAATCCGAGAACTTAATGGTTGTTCAGAAGGGTACCTGCTCATATTTGACTTTCAAAGAGTGAACAGACGGCAAATCTTTGAAATCGCTAAGCTGACTCCAAAATGACTCAACTAGATACTTGAGATATGGCCTTGGGTTATCCTGCACAGAGATCACAGCAAAGGGAAACTAAATAGCCATGCACAATGTCATCAAGAAGGAACAAGATCACCCGAATAAGCAAGTTATACCGGATGTACTCAAAGAGCACAACTGTTGAATTGAGCAAGTACCTTACGGATGTACTCAAAGAGCTCGAGAACTGCTGAATTGAGCAAGTTATACCGATCACCATTTGCAACAAATGCATCAATAATGGGTTTCAGAAGGTTGCGCTTTACAATATAGTTGCCAACAGTTTCATCCTGCAAAGTAGCAATGTAGCATAGTGATTAAGCACCAGGAATTCAGGATGTACTCAATGATCAAACAACAGTGTAAGCCACCAGATCAATCTACAACAACAACATTACCCAGTGCCTCAAGAGCTACTGCAACTAGCGAGGTAAGGGGGGTCGGATGTACGCAGCTTTACCCTTTGTTAAAACAGAGAGACCCAGATGACCCAAAATGAAATTTCGGTGATTATAACACCCAAAACAACAGATAACCAGTCTTTAAAATTGGCCATTACAATGAGGACATTTAGCCTACCCTATGATTGATACATGACCGATGCAAGCCTTAATACAGCTGATACTCGGTTGTATTAGCCTTGTACCGAACGATAAAATCAAATACTAACGTATCAGTCATCCCACAAAACATAAGAAACGTTAGAGCAAACATATAATAAATGTCTTCCCTCGCCACCAACATCCTCCCCACCCCACAGCCTACGTGAGAATGAAAACAGAGATAACATGGAGCAGAAAACATAAAAAACAAGGAGAGAGATTAATCCTTACTAAACTTTCTGAATACAGGATAAAAATAACTCACATTTCGAGAAATAACAGTACGCACAAATCTAACAGCAGCCACTACTAGGTACTTCTCTCTCCTTCGGGTTAAAAACAAAACTTTATCCATCAAATTGTTAGGCAAAAAGTTGCACCTGTAGCACAAAAGTGAAGTATTAGATATTATGCCTTCTGCCCACAGCATCAGAAGCTTGAGACAGGCTAATCGAAAGATAGGAAAGGCATGATTTACTTTATTCGATAGGGATGGTGCACAACACAAAAGCATAACAATTCACTGATATTCAATAGAATCTCTGGCTTTGTGTTTCGCTGAATAACAATATTTTCTCCGGCAGAATTACCCAAATTAATGCCTCCTCCCGTGCAAGATGATGTTATTACATCAATCAACTGCACCAAATGCTTCTCATAGAAAATCTCGATGATAGCATCTCTCTGCGACGAATACAATAAAACCCATGATATCTCAAAAAGTGTCAAGATAAAAAAGAACTGAAAAAAGAAAAAACAAAGTTATAATTGTCGTACAAACAAAATTTAGGTGCTTAAGTAATTTTAGAAAACTCGACACTAACATGTCTAATTAATAGTACTCCCTCAGTTTCACTCAATTAGCTTCAGTCTCCCTCATTCCACACAAAAAACATCAAACAAGGGTAATCGAGTAGAGTGAGGGAGTGAGGGACTAACCAACAGGCAACAACCCTTAAAACACACACACACACCCCTGAAAACAATACAACTATCGTTGTATTGCTGACCAATTAACCATGGTGTTTCACTTACTTTTGAAAAAAAATACTCCGTATAATTATTTACTTAGAATTTAGAGAGCTCGATCCAGACACATAATGAGGACAAGCACATGATCTAGCAACAACTGAAACACAATGCAGAGTGGTGCAAGAAAATATTTAAAGAATTCCGAAAGGCACTTCTGGTTGTAGACTTGTAGTTCATCAAATATACCAGTTCTGAAGAACAAACCAAAAAATGAACGATACAAGTAACATACATACCTGCGACCCTGACAAGGTATAAGAATCTAACAATGTTCGGAGAATTTCTAGGAACTGGCAATGCATGTTATCTCCAAAATCTGTAAGCATACCTTGAACCTAAGAACAATAGAACAATTTTCGCACGACTCAGTTGATTTCTTTAATCAGAAAAGCAGGTTAACAATCTGTATAGCCGTTTTAGCAGGACACATAAAATGTCTATAACTGTAGGTGCATACCAAAAGACCAAGAAGAGGTGTTCCTTCCGGTCGAACAACATAAGATCGCAAAAGATTAGGATCCTGATTTAAGAAAAGTATCAGAATATCTGTCCTGCATCCATCAGAAGAAGTCTTGTTAATGATGCATCAACAATTTGTTTAACAGATTAAAATATAAGGAAGCGTTCTCTCGGTGAGTAAGGAATTTGTTCTCTCCATAAAAGGAGTGCAATAAGTATTTAAATAACAGGGGCAAAACTATGGGTAACGAATAACTAAGAATAAAAAAAATTGGAGAACGCATTATTGTGACTCAATTTTGCCTTGCTCGTAGAGCCCCATGGGCCGAAGGCGTGCCTGATGCATTTTGGCTGGGTCCTCATTGCACCTTATGCCTAGGTACATTTTTTAAGACTTTGTTTTTGAATCATCACACTTAAAGGAATTAAGATCTTCACTCAGATTTTGGAACGAAAAGCAACCAAAGAATTAATTTTACCCAGTCAACACAAGCCTTTTATCTTCACTCTGCAAGATATCACTGATGATATCAAAAAGACCTTCATTGACAAGATCCCTACAAAAATTTCAAGGAAGAGAGAAGACATAAATATGTAAATCAGAATAAATATGTAAAATGAAACAGATCCACGGGCGCACACCTGAAAAGCCGAAGCTGCTGAACCATCGGAAGACTCTTGCTAAGAGTGCAAAACTCGTGCAAAAAATACACCTACATCAGCAGAAAGTGGAAGGCAATCTAAGTATAGCACATCCACGTCTAACAGAATGATTATGGACAACTACGCATGCTCAAATAAATTCATAATAAAGTCAAAAATAATGAGCAGGCAAATGAACACCCAGCTTGCAAGACATCAGAAAACCACAAAAGCATATTATGAAACACAGTAATGCATGTTTGTTGTCACACATTACCAAATTCTTCTTTGAAACTGCCGACGTGCTGGCTGATTTCAGCTTAGAGAACAACTCCTGGATAAACATACTATCTTCCTTTAGTAAAGACACTACCTGAAAGCAGAATCGGAATTCAGTCATCAATTACAAAGGAACAAACACAAACATGTTGTGTAGTGATATGCTATCAGACTTACAACACCATTGTTGGCGTGCACTATAGAATTCAGACTCGCAACAGTTGCATCATCCAGCACTTTGGGTAAGACCACATCCTGACAAAAATATATGGAGTACTCAAAGACCCAGAAAAGATAAAGTAGAGCACATCAAGCAGCCAACAAAAGGTAGTTAGGGCACAAACCTTCAAATAACCAATTCTATATGTTTGGTGTATTTTAGATAAAACCATTGGATCTTTGATAGGAATTGCCTGAGATTAAATCATACAATAAAAAGAAACAGGATAAGTAACTTCCCACAAGGTTATTCCAGCTGGTTATTACTACATACTCGGACCCTCCGTTATTAAAAAATATTCAGTCCACATAAACGTAAAAGAAATAAAGAATGTTACAAAGCAGAGTACCTCTTTAAAAACCACGTGCTCCATCAAAAAATCACGGTGACGAATATGAGGAACCTCAGGATCATCTACAGACAAAATACACAGCAATCAGCTAGCACTTAGCAGGGTATACATCAACAACTTTTCTCTGCCACTGCACTTTACATAGAAGTTGGATAAACACACAGATCTATGAACAGACCAGTTATCAATAAACTTACACTCAAGGCAGCCAATTATATCCATGATAAACTCATCTCCAAATAGAATTTCAAGGATCTGCGGACTGTTGAGCATTACTGCAGGTAAAGACACAGATTACAATGGCAGCAACATATATGGGAGGAAGCAAAAGAGAACAAAAAGGCTGATAACTCACCTATCCCCTTGACAATTTTATAGATCATATGAAGGTCGTCAAGGTTTCCTAGGCCCTCACAGATCCTGAACAGGTTCATTAACTTCTGGAAAAAATCTTGCTGTCAAACCACAAGTGTAAAGCATTAGCAGCCTGCCAGAGGAACAGGAGAAGCATGAGACAGCAATGAAAGCACAACATTCTAAACCTGAAACCCAGCAAAAAATACAGGAATGTAAAAAGATTGTGACTATACTATGTACATATTATTGTTGCCTGATAAGACTATAACTGTACATATTTTTACTCCTTTAGAGTATACTCCCTCTATCGTCCATTCATCTAGAATTGCTACATATTCCTTTTTAATTCAAAAGGCTTGCTACATTTCTTTATTTTCTGGGTAGGAATTAACCCACAAAAACACACCCATGAAAGGGTAGGTCTTATAATCCTCTCACATAATTTTACTCTCCCAAATATTTGGTCCAAAAGCAAATGTATAATTCGTAAGCTTTCGCATTACATCATTACAATCAACCTGTTTTACATCAGCCAACTGTCCAGAGGTTATTACAGCACAATATGCTATAGAAGGTGGGGGTAAGAATACTTAATGATGTAGATACAAAAGAATTCCAACAATCAAATAGGGGTAACTAGGCACATAAAGGGGTGGAGGTAAACCAACTTACATCATGTAGTACCAGTTCTGCTAGTCGCATCTGATCCGTGATGCCACTCTCTATAACTATCTGTCGACAGAAATACAAAAAAAATATCCGTGAATGACTTCACATCAAAGTTTTATAATTATAAAGCCCTCTGCTGAATCAAAATTGGATAAGTTGATACTCAACTGCCAAAACATTGTGAAAAAGAATTTGATGTTCTATTCTATTCTTTATCTCAACTTGGAAGTTATAACCATATGAACAATAGTACGAAGCCAATGACATGAAATGCAAGAGCATTATTAAAAGATGAAATATGTACAAAGATCAAGAGCGTATAAACATGACAAAAAGCTAGACCTTCATGATTGATGGAAGGGTTGATAGCTCCACAGCAGGCAGCTCGCGTAGCTTACTGTTTTCACTGTGAAACGTATCATCTGTATTTCATAGCACAAAATATCTTCATAAGAGAAAGCAATCTCGAGTTTTAAATCCAATAAACTTTACGAACAAGCTCTAAACCTGAGAAAGTCGCAAGGCACACAATATGAAGGCTACACGTAATTCAGCAACTAATTAAGAGAATAAATTACAGCAGAGTATGCAGCAAGTACTCGAAATAGAAAGCAGCTTGCTTTACTTGATCTAATGGACAAGAACATCCATAATTTTACAGGTTTAGGACTTGATACATGGGCGACACATCCATAATTTTACAGGTTTAGTACTTGATAGTTGATACCTGGGCGAGCCCCTCCCAAATATCCTTGCAAAAAATGTTATTTGCTCAGTAAAGAAAAATAAAAGAACAGCGGCTCATGATGACATAAGCAGCTTCACCAAAACTTAATATAGCCGAAATTTATCATGGTCAACCATTTCTTCAATAATAAAAGCAGTTCAATGAAGCCACACAAACAACCTAGTCAAAAGCCAAAAGGTGATTTATGTGATGAAATGGCAACCCTAAATAGCTGCAAATCACCAAAAGTGAGAGAAATTCAATATTAATTCAAAAGCATAATAATGCAGCCGTGTCAGGAAAATGGATGAGCTTGGCAAGCAAGTAATTCAACAGCCATTTAGTAGATGCAATCAGAATTGCCCCTTTTCTGACATATATGGTACTATGGTAGTGACTAACACTTTAACAAGCATCCAAACCCCGACTCCCGGTTTCAAAACTAACAAATTTTGACAAGTACAGTCTCTAAATATGCTAACTTTGGTTGCTGCGTCTAAAATAGATCTTTGAAATACTCCGTAACAGACATGACAGGGCCACAGAGATGTCAAGTGTCAATCAGTTGTTGATTCAAACAGCGGGTAAAATCAGGACTCGAGAAAAGGAGAGACATAGAGACTCACGGTTAAGGGTACCAAAACGCAAGTTCCTCTGAGCATTGCAGATGTGATCCCTGCATCGCATATACAGTTAAGAGCTACAGCATAGAATCGAAAAGATCCATAGATATCGGAAGCATACCATATGTAACAGCACCCAGCACTTTCCTGAAAACTAAGTGCCAATTCAGTGGAATATTCAGGATCTTTCCAGGAGATAATTGTATCTGCTTAAGATCAACAAAACAAAGATTCACAAATTAGAACTAAAAATGTACAGTTGAACACAATAATTAACAGATGCTGACCAGTCTCTCGAAGCAAATTACTACCTTCTTGTTTTTTATAGATGTCATCAGGACAGATTCTATGTGATAGTAAGGTTTCATTATCCTCCTCGTCAATAACAAACAAAGCAAGGTCTTCTGATCTCTGCATCATTAAATTTCTAATATTACTTTAAATAGGCATAGCGTTTTTGTCAATCTATGAATGCTACAAGAGATGGGAATAAGACAAACCTCCATATAATCAACACTGACATAACCAGTTCCCTGATCCTCCCAACCCTTGCCATCCTGGCCTTGGCGGTAGACTTTCACCCGCTGGTGAGCGTATACAAATCATTAGCTCTCACAAAGTTGGGCAAATTACTCAAAGATAAACCACCAAAAATAAAAATTTAAATCCTGTAAATTGACTCCCTTACAGAAACCTACGGAGATGCGCTTTTCAGGCTAGCAATATTACGGATTTATGATCTCTTCATGCAGATAAATGTTCCATCACTAAGAAACTAACTACAGTAAACCTTCATGTGGTGTGAAAGTAAACTTTGATTAGTGTTATTATGCGTTAGAGACCAGGAAATAGATCAAGGCCAATGTCGAATTCTTCATCTATTATGGTCTACTATATAAGTAGGCAAAAAAAAGTTGATTATGTTCAGCAAATCGTCTTCCAACATATCAAAGGGCTCCATCTTGCATCAATCAAACAACCCTAGTTAACTAGTTTGACTGACAGCATCACATTCATTTCCGTCAAATTAAAAATTTCAAGTACTTGAGAGTTGAGACTTTGCCAAAATCTGCACTCTACGTGTCATATGTGTGCTACTGCCTTAGTAAACTCGTCAGCAATATCTACATTCTACAAACAAAATTAGACCGCTTCAATATAGAACTGAAACATATCAACACTGACAACTTTCTAAAACCGGTCATGTGTGCGTTTATGTGACTTGGTGATGCAACGTTGCATACGTCAAACTACGTTTGCACGACTAATCATATACTAACACAATGGAAGTTCCTGAGTACCAGAATCACGTACTCAATTTACCACGTCCTCAATTTACCACGTCATTCTCGCTCAACACGCAATCAAACACTACTTAAAATCACCATATCAATCGCCTGCGCACCCTGTCAAAGAACTATCTCAACCAAAATATTAAGGTGATAGTTGGAGTCCCAAGATCGCATTTTATACTCTCTAACACGCCCCCTCACACTAATGCCCATTGGGTGCACCTACGGGAATCCACATACCCGGTGCTTAGATATTCCACTTAGAAGGGGGGTGTTGAGATTCAAACCCGTGACCTTTGGTCACATGACTCTGATACCATCTTCAATCATTTTGATGCATCCAATGTCTTTCAACTCTTCAAATGTACTTTGCACTAGCTCATAATTATCTGCACTCTGCGTTTTGTCTTTGGAATCGAATTTCAGAGTCGCTTTTCCTATTTGGCGTTCCTCCCATTTATCATGTTCGGCAAATGAATTTATCTTACCCTTAGATCAACCAGCATATCTGTGAGCCTCATGTGCAATGACATCAAGAATGACATGTTCAATTGCACATCTGTAACGCTCCAATGCAATGCTGAAACATTTCTCTTGGTTTACATGACCTTGATCGTCATAAGCCCTCAGGTATTCTATACTCAGGAATGTCCAGGGCATCTTCCGCCTTCCCCACTGATAACCTCCGAAAGTTGTTTCTTGTACGTGTTTTCGCGTCGTTCTGATTCTTTCACCTCAACGTGTTTGAATAGATATTGCTCATCCTCTACTTCATATCTGCGTTCTTGCAGTATCTTTTCCTCCCTCTTCTTCAATATATATTGAATCTTAAGACCATACGCTAAAATATAATTTGTCGTCTCAATGTCATAGCATAATGGCAGGACAAAGAAATCCATTAAAACTTTCTCAAGATGAAATGCATTAGGGCAACAAAGCGCACACACAAACTCCACTATTCACTAGAAAAAACAGAAAAAAAAAAGAAGATGGAGAGGGGTAGCGATGAAGATGCTTCACGTTTCAGTCAAATAAAAGCATCGATTAACCGCGCCAATGCGTTATGCGTATCCACGGCCGATATCATTTCTAAATCTTTGACTCAACATGATTGTGTCAAATTGTCTTCGAAAATATCCGAGGCAGTAGTTCTTATTGAAGCCGGGCCGAAAGATGGGGATGCTGATTTCCGCCACTGGTTTCATTTTATCATTTATAACCACAACACTTATAATGTCATCTTGTCGGTTTCTTATGCCGTTGTCCGCAAATTTTTCAATCAGCAAGTCAGATAGTTCGATCAAAGTCTGAATTATACTTTTCACAACACTTATAATGTCATCAAAATCTGAATTATACTTTTCGATCGAACTATCTCACTTGTTGATTGCAAACAGCATAAGAAACCGACAAGATGACATTATAAGTGTTGTGGTTGCAAATGATAAAATGAAACCAATGGCGGAAATATGAGCATCCCCAACTTTCGGCCCGACATCAATAAGAACTAATGCCTCAGAGATTTTCGAAGACAATTTGACACAATCATGTTGAGACAAAGATTTAGAAACGATATCGGCCGTGGATACACATAACACATTGGCGCGGTTAATCGATGCTTCTATTTGACTGAAACGTGAAGCATCTTCATCGCCACCCCTCTCCATCTTCTCTTTTTTTTTCTGTTTTTTCTAGTGACTAGTGAGTAGTGGAGTTTGTGTGTGCGCTTTGTTGCCTTAACCCTAATGCATTTCATCTTGAGAAAGTTTTAATGGATTTTTTTGACGTGCCATTATGCTATAACATTGAGACGACAAATTATATTTTAGCGTATGGCCTTAAGATTCAATATATATTGAAAAAGATGAAGGAAAAGATACTGCAAGAACACAGATATGAAGTAGAGGATGAGCAATATTTGTTCGAAGGCGTTGAGGTGAAAGAACAAGAACGACTCGAAAACATAGATGAAGTGGAGGATGAGCAATATCTGTTCAAAGACGTTGATGTGAAAGAATTACAACGACGCGAAAACACGTACAAGAAACAAGAGGTTATAGTGAAAGGAAGGCGAAGGGAAGGCGGAAGATGCCCCGGACATTATTGAGTATAGAATACCTGAGGCTTATGACGATCAAGGTCATGTAAACCAAGAGAAATGTTTCAGCATTGCATTGGAGCGTTACAGGTGTGCAATTAAACATGTCATTCTTGATGTCATTGCACATGAGGCTCACAGAGATGCTGGTGGATCTAGGGGTAAGATAAATTCATTTGCCGAACAAGATAAATGGGAGGAACGCCAAATAGGAAAGCGACTCTGATTTAGCAAGGCCCGAAGCCCTCGAGTCTTCGTATTTCATTTTAGAATCTCAGCTCAACGAGGCTCTGTTCATGGTCAGTCCTAAATAGCTCCTCGAGTGATTGCTCCATTTCATAGCCAAGATAACAATCGAAGACCAAGATGAGTTTCAAGCCCTGGCTTACGGCTGCCGTTGATGGCAAATTCATGTGTGTGGTTAGATGGTCTTTGAATGAAACTCTTTTCAATGCAAACAGTTCAGAAGACTAGTGTCACCGAGAATTAACCACCACCCTTCCTCTTTAATCTTTGGGAACCGCGGGGCAAATGCTCCCGATGACTTCCGCTTTTGGACATTTTCCAGCCTAACATTAAGGGAGTAAGGACTCGCATTGCCTTCTTTAATCCTCTGGAGCCGTAATTTCATTTGGATACGAGGAAATCTCAGGAACTCCTGGTATAAACTTGAAGCACGTCTGCTTCCAATCAAATTTTGCATATGCGTCTTCGGAAGACTCAGTAGTTGCTGCAGATTGTGTATACCTTCTTTCACCAGCATGCTGATAACATCTTCACTTAAGCAAGGCAACATTTTTAACAAAGCATTCTTGTCAAACCATGAACCGTGCATGACCATCTGCATGAGATTCATACAAGTGAGGGTGCTTGAGAGCCATACACTTTTAGCACATATGTCTATCATAGCCCGGATTATATGGATTATATGTATACTCTAATCCAAAACAGACTTGGGAAAAAGACGGAGGGATTTGGAGGGGGAAGGAAATTGGATCCCTCCAAATCCTTCATTGAACTCATTTTGTCATCCCTCCTCCAAATGCAAGATTCGGAGGGATGATGACATGGCTCTCCCTTCCCCTCCCTCCCTTTCTTTTCTCTTTTTCCCCCTCCCCTCCCTTTCCCTCCATTTTGGTTATCCAAACAAGGCTTAGGGTGTGTTTGGATAGGGAGATTTGGAGGGAAAGGGAGGTGAGGAATTTAGAGGGATGGAAAATCCGTTGTTTGGTTAACAAAATGGTGGTGGGGGGATTTGGAGGGGGAAGGAAAATGAATTCCTTCACTTCCCTCCTCCAAGACAATTTATTTCCCTTCCATCAAAAGAATGATTTGGAGGAGGGAAAACTGAGCACCCCCATTCCCCCTCCCCTCCCCTTCCCTCCATTTCCCTTTCCTACTTCCTCATCCCCTCCCTTTCCCTCCTATTTTGCTATCCAAACAAGGCCTTAGGGTCTATCACATAGTCACTGAGTGGCATCTATACTTGAGAAAAGTGTGCACCTCTACTTGAGAAAAGTGTGCCTCAAACAGTAAATTTGTTTTAACATGTGGATAAATTTGTTTTAACATGTGGATCATCAAGTCGATCATTGTCCACCTTGTATGGGACCAACTTAGCTAAAATTGCATTATGGTTTTCCTCATTGTGCCGCACAGGCAGCTCTTCATACTCTGAAGCAGCAGAAAGCACGTGCAGGCGCACCTCAAGTGAAAGGTTTGGTCTAAGATTTGAGCCAAACATTGACACAGTCACTTACTAAGGCAGTATTGAGATGCTCAGAGCCATCTCAACCAAAACCTTAAGGTGATGATTGGAGTCCCAAGATCGTTTTTTATACTCTCTAACACGCCCCCTCACACGAATGCCCATTGGGCGCAACTACAGGTATCCCATACCGGTGCTTAGATATTCCACTTACAAGGGAGGGGCGGTGAGTTCCAACCCGTGACCTTTGGTCACATGACTCCGATACCATCTTCAATCATTTTGATGCATCCAATGTCTTCCAACTCTTCAAATGTACTTTGCACCACCTCATAATTATCTGCACTCTTACGTTTTGTCTTTGGAATCGAATTTCAGAGTCGTTTTTCCTATTTGGCGTTCCTCCCATTTATCCTGTTCGGTGTTCGGCAAATGAATTCATCTCACCCCAAACTCAACCTAGCTAACCACTGAATCAACCTCCCAACTAACCTCACAACAGTTCCGCAACCAATTCAACCAACAACTAACTCTTGAATACTACTCCAAGCTTTATAACCTACACAAAATCGAGCACGACGAATCGAAAAAACAATCCGAACCTCCAATCATTAACACAATAAACAAAAGTAAAACCTAAATCACACTTCTCCTAAGTAACTAATTCAGCATTCCAAACTACAAAACAAGCACAAAACGCAACGAAACGAAACGAAAATTAAATAAAAAAGAATTCATACTCTAGTTTGTGCAGCATCATTGTTCTCCTTCTGCTTACGATTCTCCATTTCACAAAACTACTCACTTATAAATAAATTATAAAAAAAACAATCAACTCAAGAAAATTCGCGCGAAAATTTGCACAATTTTCTCAATTAAGCAACAAAATTCTCCACAATTAATTATAAATTACGCTGCGAATGAAGTTTTTCAGTTGAATTTTCTTTTTTTTTTAAGCAGAAAATTAGGGTTACGTTTCGCGGAAAAACGGAGAGTTTCGTCGATCTATGGCTTCGAAACGCCGGCGAAGTTTCGCGGCGGCGTACGGCGGAGGACGTCGGAGCTCCGGCGAGTTTTCCGGCGAAGTGAGGAGAGAGAAAAGTGAAGAGAGAGAGAGAAGTGGAGAAGTTTTGTGTAATGAGTGACGACTGACGAGACGAGACGAGAAGAGAAGAGAAGAGGGGTGTTTTTTTTCCCCTCGGTGCTTCAAAAGCCGTTTTTTATTTATTTATTTATAAAAGAAATAAAATCTTTTTTACTACGGAGTATATATTTTTAAAATTTATATATATTTTTTTCCGTTATCTTGTGAAAATATTTGAACATTTATCCATAATATTTTCGAGTTTTAGTCTTCTTCTCAACTTTCAGTTTTCAGAAATAATAAAGTACGAAGTATCAGGTTGCCATAAGGTCTACAACATTAACTTTCCGTAAAATTGTAAAAATCGATGAATTTTTGTAAAAAAAACAAAAAACGATAAAAAAAATATAAAATGTATCAAATTTAACGCACTTAGTTCTTAGTACAATTCATGGATTATAACTCTGAGATACTACCTCAGATGTTAAGTTTTTGAGTTTTTTTTTTTAGATTCTCAGTTTCATACTTAAAAACTAAAATTAATATTCAAAAACTTAATAAGTACTCAAAAACTTACTCTAAAAACTCAAAAAAATTGACATCTGATGTAATACATCAGATGTATAATCATATTTCTCGTCTTAGTAAATGGTTATAAAAATAATCATTTGATTTTTTTCATCTACTATTCTACTAATTCTCAAACCACTAACATAAATAACGCTGATGTGGCGGCCTCTCCTTAATTCACTCTACAATTTTTCCCGCTCAACCATAATTGGGCTTACGATCTTCGTAAACTACACTAAAAACAATGGGCTTTCAATCTCCTAATTCTACACTAAAAACAATGGGCTTTACTAATACTAACTACACTAAAAAAATAGAACGGCCGGCATTATAGGCTTACCATAATTTAGTTGGAATGTGATTATACGTAATCTTTCTACTTATTGGATTGACAATCTTAATTATACTAACCCATAACCTCTTATTTATAAATTGTTTTTTCTACTACTAGACCATTTGTAGTTTTGTGTCATTATGTTTAAGAGACGAATATAAATTTAAGGAAAAACGAAACAAGTATTATTTTCAAATTAAATATTTTGATTATAGATTAAAGATGTATGTAATAAAATGATTAATATAAATTTTATGATTACATATACTTAGTAAATATATGAATTTGGTAATGCTCAAATAGTTACATTTATAAAAATAATTGATGTTACCAATCATAATTTTCATAACAAGTTTAACCCAACATTTTAAGATTACTATGAATTGTTAAAAATATTATTTATTATATCAAATATTAACTTAAAATAAATGTCTATATAAACCGCGCATTTTGCGCGGGGTCTAAACTAGTTTATAAACAATTTTGATGTCGAGTGCAAAAATTGAAAGATTTTTCACAACTTGAGGCTATTTTTGGAATCTTCAAATTTTGGATTAAAATTGAAAAAAAATTTAAACTTAGGATTATTGAGCCAAAATTTTCAAAAATATTTTAATTAAACGTATATAATTGATTGGAACCGAGTAGGTAAATTTTATTTTTATATAAATTTGATTATATATAAATGTAATAAACTTTTGCCATATGCCAATGGTTGTTTCATGTCTAACTAGTTTTGCTCCCGTGCGATGCACGAATCTGTTTTAGAAAACTATTTGATTATAAGATCGTCTATAAAATGAAATATTTTCAATATGAAAAAAATAAATTCTTCTAACAGATCGTCGTCTTATGCGTAAGACGGATTGATTGTAACTAATATATAATAATTATAACGCTTGTTTTGACAATTATTGAGTAAGATGTAATCACTTTTTAATATTTATTAAAGCGTCAATTATATATAA
>JAUEKU010198000.1:0-17387 GCA_032274805.1 Gypsophila paniculata | reverse complement strand
TAGCAATTTATCTCGTCTCTCTGTGGTTCGACCCCTAACTCCGCTATCTACATTAGTTAGTGACCTTAGGGTTATTTTTGAGTAGGGATACGACTTACACCTACCATTAAACTCTCAGGAAGATAAGGAGATTCCATTAAATTATGTACTATATTCCTCTTTAACATTAAGAAAAGTACTCGTATTTTATAGGTTATATGCAATTTAAAGAAATTTTCTTGAAGTTCATCATTGATAAGGCCTCTTGTATGCATATATATAGTTATACAACTACTCAATTATAATCATCTTTCCTAAATTGGAATTAGGAAATTTTCTACTTTAATTCAACAACCTTCGTCCCCTAATATATTTACGGTTTTGCTCACGAATGCCTTTATGAAACATGTTAATACAATTTAGACAAACCATTATACGTACTCTTGACGATGATTTTTTAGGAATTTATGTGAAATAATATATACAAATGTAAATACTTCAACATCTGATCATAAATTCTTTTTTATATAGATTTGAACATACTTATGATCCTCGTCCATGAAAAGTAAAATAATCCCAAAATAAAGTCTCAGTATTACCAAAATAATCCAAAGTTATCGTCAAACAATGATAAATAGAATTGTAGAAAACTGTGTACGATGAGTATCTTATGGCTAAAATGTGATCATTTAATGTTTACTATGGTCATTGGTCATTGAGTAAAAAGTTACTCGTACCATTTTTACAGGTTTAATACGAGAATTACTCCCAACAATACATATATTATAAATTGATATGTACACCTATTATAAAATATATAACGGACACAAATGTTTAAAAAATCTTTCACATTAGATAATCTCACAAAACATTTATTGTGAAATCTCCCACTTTAATTAATCGATACTCCTTATCTTAAATCTGTAATAATTTTATTTTGTACGGTAAATCGTAGTCTCAGTGTGGCAGACGATAACCCTATTTATTTAATAATTAAACGAGAAAATTCGCGGAATAAATCAAAAAACATTTCAAACAAAAATTCGAAAAGTAATAAACAAGTTTACTAACTTACTAATCAACCACTCCACGCTTGTCTTCAATTATTTTGGTATGGCCCACTTTATTTGACTTCCTCCTTCCGCCGCCGCCGCCGCCGCCATGTCCGCCGCCGGTAACTACCTCCACTTTCTCTCTCCTCGCCGCAACTTTCATTCTCTCTCTAAAATTTTGCCTGATTTTGCGCGCAGTTAACTTCCGAGAAACCGCCGTCGACGGCGGAGGACTTCACTTTTCTCCGGCGACGACGTTACGCTCTCAGTTACGGCTTTCGGAAGCTTCGGTGAGAAGTTATTCGTTGTTTTTTTTCAGCTTATAATCAGTAAAATAACACAAATTCTTGTATAAGACGGTCTTATTAGGGTTGGAAGTTCCAGTCTATTGCTATGATTACGTAAACGTCCTCACAAGAGACTAACTCTTGAAATTAATGATATTTTTTGTAGGATTGATTTGTTTGTTTGGAAATTGTTTGACTCTTTTGAGAATTACTACTCTCTTTCTTACCTTTCGAAATGTTCACTTCTCTCTTCGGTATCTTATAAAAATTTGTCAAAGTCATACATCGTAAAACGAGAACATCATATGTTAAGTAATGGAGGGAGTAATTTTAGTTTATGGCCGTTAATCTTCATTTTTCTTTCTCACGTTGACCTAATTTTTTCTGGAGTTGACTTTCTTTCTAAGTAGAATTTACCACAAAAAAGGTCGGTATAAATACATGGTAGCCCCAAATGCTCAAAATGTGATCGCTTTAATGCTTGTTATTACCACTTTTATCCATATTGTGACCATTTTTAAACGACATGACCACAATAAGTATTAAACAGATAAAAAAAAACATTGAAGTGGTCACCTTTTACTCAAAAGTAGACCGTTGAACGCATTCGACCGTCGCGCATGATAATTACTCTTGTACGATTTCAAGCAAACAATTAACTATTTGAGTTATCTACTTGTCTTCCAATTTTATTGTATTTTTGGAACACAAATTTAGGTAGTTTGCCACATATTTAGGATCTGTTGGTTTTTATAGAGTGAATTGTGGATATGATGCTATTTTTAGTAACTAGTAGTATTAACAAAATGGCTTATTATTTTGAAACTTAGTAAAGTGAAAGTGTGATTTTTTGTCGGAACGAAGCATGTTGAATGTTAGGAGTACTTATTACTTCATACGCGTTGCACAAGTTTAGTTTCGGAGGGGGTTGATGATGAAAAATAAAGATTTGTAATGTTTTCATTGGAGTACAATTCGTTTGTTAGTCAATGGTATCATTGAGATCGACATTGCTCCAGCTAAGAAGGGGTAAGGGATTAAATGTACGCAACTTTTTTCTTGAGTATCACAAACTGTGTTTTTCCGGCTCATTCATGGGAAATCTGTGATTCTTTTGCTATTTGCAGTAAATAAGAATTCCATGGCGTTTGAGTTGTGAGATAAGGGGTGTAACATAAGTTGATGTGGATATTTTACCGTCAAAGATCTGTCTCGTACAAGAACTTGTGTTTGTGGAATGTTTTATGTTGAGATTGTAGCATGCTCTAGTTTCATGTGCTCTTCATACAGTTAGGATACAGCATGTAGCACTTTACTTTACTGCGGTTAATCATTTTGGCCTAGATGGTATATGCCCTCAACTTCATCGGGGTGAGTTCAATATTTGCACCAATTGTTAGTACTATCTATGTTCAGCTAAGTTGAGAGCATTATTTCCTTGTGGAAAACTGGAAATATGGCTCACTCTTGTAATTCAACGGTGCTACAGACTAAAGTCATTTAGCTTCTCTATTTCCATTAGGTTAGGCTCTCCGCAAACGCAGTGTAGGAATGTAGGTTTGCACATTCTTTGCTAGAAGCTTCTTTATTGGTCATATGCCTTCCCGATGATCGCTTAACTCTAAATCTCGAATACTCGATTAACAAGTGACCATATATTTTAAGACTAACTAAAGTGGAAGTATAGCCGTTTTATTTCTTGGAAATGGAACCATGGGTGGGCACTTATTGGGAAAATGATACAAACTACTCATACCTTTTATATACCCAATTCTAAACTTAGTATCTTCTAAAACTCTTCATCAAAATTAGTACTTCACCTTGAAGCACTTCTTCTGTCTGTTTTACTACCTTAGTGAATTTTTGGTGAAGATTAGATTGAACGAACAGTTTTACCCTTGACTCAGATACTATTTCCTATCTTTCAGACACTGTTTCACCTCATCTTCAACTCACTGAAATATTCTTTCACCCAAAATCAACCGTTGATCCCCCAAATTCCTAGGGTCATGGTTGTGGCTACAATGGTGGTAAATGGGTGATGATTTCTTTGCTCTAAATATGGGTTGTGGACTGCGTTGTTGTCATGAGTTCTCTATGGTGGCCTTGTGGTGACGGAGACCACGAAGTTTGGTGGATGAAGATCGCTGTTCATGAGCTGCCAAGGTGGTTTGAAGTGTTATTAACGAGACAATTGGTGGCTTTGATGAAATGTCATGAGTTCTCTATGTGCGTTAGTTTTGTTAATTTGCTCGTTTAAAAAATTGGTCCGGAAGTCGACATAGAAGATCAGGGGGAGTACATGTACATCATATGTGCCACAACTCACAAGAGTTTAGTTTTGGGAACAACCAATCATGACGATAAATATTTGCCTATTCTTATTGAACTTATGTGTTTCATTGTTTTTCGAAATGCGATCCGCTTGTTAATTAATATTAAAATTTGACATCAACAATGCCCCTTATGGAAGGGCTAAGGAATTTAATGTAGGCAACCTTAGGCATGAGTACCACAAGGGGTTTTCAACTCTCTCACCGGAATATCAATTAACTCCTTTTCTGGAAGTAAGAAGGGCAGACATCTTTGACTGTGAAATATGTGTTTCCACATAATTTGATGTGGCCATCTTACCAACAAACATATACATCCTTCAGAAACTTGTGTTTGTGGAGTGTTTTTATGTGGAATTGTATAGTATGGTGCACTTCATACTTTGAGTTAAAATACAGTTTGTAGCATTATTTTCTGTTACGTTTACCATTTTGGCCTAAATGGGTGCCTTCAACTTCATCGGTGCGGCTTGCACCTTAGCAGTATTCATTCATATGCTAGAACTAATTGTAGCTCATCCAAGTTGATAAGGTTATTCATTTCTATAATGTATCAGTCTTGTAATTTAATGTAGTTATGACTAAAGTGGTTGTGTTGGAATGTATTAGTCTTGTAACTCAATGAAGTTATAACTAAAGTGATTGGGTGACTGAAATAGTCATTGCCGGCCATGAAGCAGGAGTTGGCCATTTAGCTTTTCCTACTTCAGTTACACTGTGTTACCATAGGGTGGGATTACACCTTTTTAGATGGAAGCTTTGTTATCAGTCGTATATTTTGCTAAGCAATTGCTTGCTTTAGCGGATCAAATGTCGTTTGTAATGAGCTTGGTGAGCTAAAAATGCCCTTATTTTTTCCTTTATTGCTTTGCTGTACGTGGATCTCCTTGCATAACCAAAAGAATCCATTATAGCACATCAGGGTGGCCAAGATCTGTACAGCCTTAACCTGATAAGTGTGGTAAGATTGATTAGAAAATAAGCTGTTTCCGAAGATCAAAGTCAAAATTATTTACATGAACACATTAGTCATTTTATGGCAGCCATGCTGTTTGATATTCCTTCGGCATTGCCAGTCCTTCCTTCAAGTATAGATTTTCATTGATGTCAAAACTTTTCTTCACCGTTTTTTCTGAAATTTGCAGGAACGACAGCCATCTTCACCTGAACAAGATTATGAATCAATCTGCTGGGGTTGCGGTTTGCGACTTATTCTACCTTCAAATGCTCCAGTGTTTAAGTGTGGTTGGTGTGGGGCTATAACCAAGCAAGACGAGTTCAAATCTAAACGGAAAACTTTGTGGTGGAGACGTCTACGGGACCGTTGTTTTGTTGTCATCCTTCTCATATTTATGGTTTTTGTTATATGTATGTTTCGTACACTTGACATATCATTTCCAGTAAGTAGGATGATAATCTTAACATGTGTGTCTGAGTCAAGTCAACCGATTTTGTTGTGATGTTTGTAAGAATTTCATTAGCTGAATGCCTAAAGATTTTAATTTTATATAGGTTGCACCTGCATATGTTCCTATTCATATCTCTCTGCATCCTTCATGGCTCAAATTTTTTGACATTGATTTTTGATATTCTAGCAACTGATGTCGATATTCCGGTTTAACCTCACCCTTCCCATGACAAAATTGTAGAAACCAATATGCTATATTTCAGTGATCCATTTCTATGCTTTCTTTCTTGCTTATTTACCTGTGCGGGGGATGTTGGTAATACTCTGCTGAGGCTATACCTGCTTAATTATCATTTAAAAAAATATTATCAAAGTTTTTTCTTTCCTAGACTTTTGCGGAAACCACTCTTCTGTTGACTTGTAGATTTATATTGGCTTTCAAAATGATATTGTTATGCTGCAACAGTCAATTTTCTGCAATACTGCTCGACATTTAAACTGTAGTCTAACCAACACTTTTCCTTTATATATTTGGTAAATTACTTTGCTATTATGCCTGATTCATCAAAATGTGACTTATAGGACTGAAAGTTAACATAGCTCCTTATTTTACTGGTTTGTTTCTTGGTGACTCACTCTGATACTTCTTTTATGGATATGCAGGTGGTGGTGTGTGGGCAGTGTACCCAGTTTTATTTTCAGTGAGCTATTTTTGTGGTTTGTTCCACTGTACGTTAGCTTTCATATTGGGCATCGGTACTCTTACAACATTTATCCTGGCAGCCTTCTGTAATCCTGGCACACCATTGCCAATAGTGTGGGGCAGTTATCCAGCCGTGAGGAAGGATGAGTTGCGGGACTATACTTTCTGCCATCACTGCTCACAGCCAAAGTCGCCTAGAACGCATCATTGCAGTTCGTGTGGGATGTGTGTATTAGACATGGATCATCACTGCCCATTTGTAAGCTCACATGCTCTTTCTCTTACATCAGGGGTTGTGTTATAATTGAAGTACTCGTTTCATTTTCCATCTTTACAGTCTCTGGTGAAATAATGCTATCAGTTAAAATTCTAATGAAACCACATTAAATCAGAAGAAATTGTTGAAAGTATGTTGTGAAGACAAAGCTTGAATCCGAAGGTTGGCTAAGCAGCAGTAAGACCAAATATATGGAGTTCCTTTTTAACGGGTTTGGAAATAGGGAGGTCCCTAGGATCACATTAGATGGGAAGATTGTCTGAGGTCTCAACTTTTCTTTTTCTATCTAGGAACTGTGATTAAAAATGGAGGGAGAATAGGAGATCATAGCACGGTGTTTCTTCATAATCGTACGCACCGCTATAGAGGGTTAGAGCGAAGATGTATGTAGTCTCAATAAATCAGGCAGAAAACTTAAATCACATCTTTCTAAAACCAATGAGGCCAATAGCTAGAACTTATAGTATGCACGAAATCACTGCATCTTGGAGAGCCACCGATTGATCTTGCCACATAAAACAAAAGCTGTTGGTAAATGGCTCGATGTCTTATAGGTGCTACCCAGGAGGCTTATCAGTCTTAAAATTTTGGTTGGCCTCCGAGTTTCAGAATCAACCTTAGAAAGTTGCAGTCATTCTCTTCTATGCACTCCATTTCTGTGAAATGTAACAAAGAGACCATACTCTCTCCATTAAGGCTTTAACCATATCTAAGCAATGGTAAAATAAATAGATAAATAAATAAATAAATAAACCGTTTTGTAACTCTTGAAGTACGAAGCTTAAACAAAATAAGAGATTCTGGTGCTTATGAGTTAAACGTGGTAAGATTTGTACCAGAGTTTATTAGCAATAGATTTTAATAAAATAGTTGCTGTTATTCATTCTGCAGATTGGGAATTGTGTTGGAGCAGCAAATCATCGCTATTTCATCAGCTTTTTGATAATTGCTGTCATTAGCGTGACATATGTTACCGTTATGTCTGCTTATGCAGTTCTTCACATTTTACCATCTCTTGGCGAGACCACTGTGGACCAGATGCATCGATTCAGCAATAAAATGGCAGTAATGGGTATTCTGAAAGACGTTTTTATCGCCTTCTTAACTTCAGCCGTCTTCTTTTCGACGAGAGGGCTTGTGCTTCTTTATCTATTTGTTTCCAGTATCTCAGTGGGTATTGGTCTAAGCGTGTTATTGTGGCAACAACTCTACTTCATTTACGAGGGGAGAACATATTTGAGTAGTTTAAGTTCCCGTGTTCAGGCAGAAAGGGATTGCAGAAACCTGTACCTGTTTTTCGGGGGTCCATATATCCGCTCTCGGTACTTGCGTGGTTGTAATTCTAAAAAGATCCACAGCAAGTAACCCAATTTTACAGTCTCTGGCGAATGTATGCCCTCCAAGATACATGAGGGAAAAATGTTCAATTGTTGTACATTACTGAGTGTATAGTCAATAATTTTGGTCTGTAATATACTATGTAGTTCGTTAGAATTTCAGGCAGTAACTCACCTGACTGAGCATTATTGTTATCAGTGAAAACAATTGAAGACGATGTAAAACGTCTGCAAATATTAATTCTCGCAATTCTCTTTATTTGCTCCGTATTTTACTTTTGGCTTTATTTGAGATCGTACATTCCTATTTTTAGCCAACTTTAGACTCGTTCATTTCTATTTTGGCCGTTTATTTCAGCCGTGAAATGGAAGTTTTTTCCCTTTGAATGTTAAAATAAATTTGTTACTTCCATAACTGTTTTGAATTATGAGATTTTCCTTCAATATTGTCAACGAAATAAAATATTTTGTACTCCAAATAAAGACTACTATTCGGGTTAAAATACAGTAGGGGTATATCTTAACATATCAGTTTAAATACATGAGTGTTTAGCAGCAAAAGTACCGAGCATTCCGAGCAACTACAAAATTGTATGCTAAGTGCTAACACAATAATTTTAATGCTAACAAAATTTTGGGTAGATGTTTCTCTAATCTCTGTTGCGTAGCATTTACAGAGGCCGTCCCAGGATTCCTTCAATGAAATGAATTTAAGCCGAGAACATCTTTATCGAAGTACCATCCCGCCAAAACGCAGGAATAAGGAATTGGTAACCCCGTGGCTTCTGGGGATGGCATGTCACTGAAGATTACCTCCTCAACGGCTCAAGTGAAAATGAAAAGGCTTTTCTCGGATTTAGTCATCCTCTTAGCTGCAGCACTTCCGACAATCCTCTCAAGCTACAAGTGAAATTACAAATTAGGGCGCATTATAACGCTAAAGCTCAAATATATTTGAACAATACAAATTGATTTTATATTCAGCAAAAATAACAAAAAAAAAAAGTAGCCTCAAGGAAAGATATCATGCAAGAAATTTATGGCATAAACAAGAAAATGTGAAATATGAGGCAAAGACGCTTACACGTAGATAGTCGAAACGTGAAAAGAGCACAGTCGTAGTCATACTTTGTGATTCTTCAAGCATATTCAGAACCTGAAAAAATTCATGTTGAGCACATGAATCAAACAAATGATTCCACGATTTTGGCAAAAAATTAAAGGCAGGCGTGAGAAGAGATAGTACAGACCTCAGGGTAAAATTCTTTCCTCTCGGGCAGAGAATAAATTATTAAATTCTTTATGCCACGAATCTACATTATAAATTTCGGGAGAGCAGTTAGCATGGAAAGGCTTAATGATGAAAAGTCGCAGCCTAATAGCAGAAAGTACCTTGTAACGATGGTAGAAGTGGGCTCTTTCAGTATAAAGAATGATCTTTCGATCTCCCTTGATGAACCAGTTTCTTGCACGAGAAATATCACTTTGCTTTGTGTACCTAATAACCAAGCAAATGGGAACAAATCAATACTGCAAAAAATTTACAAATTATTCCTCAATTATGTTCCAAGTTGAAATATGATTGAAGAATTTTTTTTTTTGAGAACTCACTCGCTCAAAAGGCAAAACGAAGCGTCTTGCGACTTCAAAAAATTCCGTAGGCGGACAAATTCAAAGTAAGAGCTAATGAACAACATGACTCCACCCTGCAATAACCCGTTGGCTAAGTTACATTGTGAATACTCAAACAAATATGTCTTCGATCTCGAATCTCAAATAAAAAGTTCAGCAAAATCTAGAAGAGACATATACCTGGAGGGAATCTTTAATCTTCGGAAACACCTGCAAGAAGGCCAAACACACTTCAATTGCACATAGGCAAAAAGATACTGTAAAACTATATGAACGAGAAGATAGTTCCAAAATTAGACGAGGCAGTGCATATTCAAAATTCAGACACCAAAAGGCAATCGTTTTATCCATTCCAGATGGAGCCAATGATTCTATACTATACTCCTTGGCATCATAGTACATTGGAATCAACAAAAAAAATATCTCACAAAACTGCATAACCTTTATATTTGGTGTGGACTGTTACTCATCTTTATTTATCATCCACTGAAATCAACTTCGTAGTGATTTCATCTCGGATAAGGGCGCATAAATCTTACCCCCTTGTTAGTCCCCAGCCGATTACTAGTTTGAAGCATCGAGATAATGATGGGAGCACATAATTACTGTGAATAAAGGCACCACTGTATGCAAATTGCTTCCACATATATATTCAAGTGCCAAGGAGAGGAAAAACAATTTACCATTTCAATATGGGTAATTGATACACAGTCAACAATTCAATTAGCACACAGGGAGCTCTTGAGATATCATGGTGACGTTAGTTTTGTTGCATTTATGTTGTACTTCACAATCAACATTCTAATCACTTCTTAGAAAGAATCTCAAAATATGCAGGCTAAAAGTATGAGCGAACCTTTGTGACAAAAAAATCCAAACGAGCATCATCGGCATCAACAATAGATTTAGAGTCAAAGCGCTCATAAACCTACATCAAAGACATGGAACTTCAGATAATACAATTGATACAATTGATACTCTGAACATAGACTAATGCCCAACAATACACACAGATGATTATCCATAACTTTCAAAAGATTTCGTAGCACAAAGGCAGAAAGAGGCATGATTAGATGTCAACTTGAAAAGTACAAGCATATGAGCACCATATTACAAAAACGTAACATGCAAACAAACTAATGGTGTAAATCATTATGAATTTAATTACAGCCGTAACTGTGTTCGCCCGTAGTGGGAGCTCTGAGAGAAGAGAAGAAATCCGACGACGAAATGACTTTAAACCCAATGAATTGCAAGTTTTGTTTACTAAGTCCACATTAAGCCTTCTTGTAGGTCCATATAAGACTACAAATTACATCGAGATCCATGTTGCCTAGTCAATACAACAATTGGCGAATCAGTTTTGAATGTACAGACACAAATACACATCATTAATTGATTGCATGAGTGAAGTCTAACTTTCTAGAGGCTAGAATAGGACAGTTGATATACGAAGTATATAACTACAGATGTTACAGAGTAACTCATAATATAATAGGAATAATTCTTTTAATTTTTTTGCTTGAAACGGGCATTAGTCATCGACAAAAGGGATAGTTAGTTGTTACTCTACCTTTAGTTCCACCCTAAAATTTGGGGGTCATGTACATTAGTCATCAGCAATGAGAAAAGTAGTATAGAGCACACGAAGTCGGGCAACCCCGAGTTAAATCATCAATCAACACATGATAAGAGGGGGATAACATCAATTCGAGCAATACACACCTGACGAACTTGCATTACAACTTTCTGAAGCATGCCTTTGTGTTCACATGATAATCGTAGCTGCAGAAAAAGCAACCATAAGACGAGGCCAACTTTTTTTCTTTATTTTTAAATAAAAGAGGATATCATATGAACAAAATGAAACAAAGAGGATGAAGACCCTGAATTGAAACAAAACACTAAAGTAGTGACGCGTAAACACAAAAAGAAAGTCAGATGAAAAAAAAAGCAAGATGATTTCTTAGTACTAGTTTCCATCAAGATAAAGCATATTATACACTTTTAGTTTACTAAACAGAGTTCATCACATTTCACTTAAAAAGCAGGTGATTTCTAAGTGAAATCCACATCCACCTCTGCTTGTTCAAATATCACGAAATTTATTTGCTTTGGTAAGGACAAGCAGACTTCAGCAATTACCAAAAATGAAATCATCTTGTCAGTTCTGCATTTCAGACCGGACAAATCTGACTTTTGCATCAAACTATTGCGAAGATCAAGTGAACATAAGAAGATGAAAATGACACTCTTTGTGATCCCTTATGAGAATTGCGTTGAAAATTGTATTGATCAACAACTCTTTCATAAAATAAGAAGTTCATTCACTTTGCTATATCTGATGTATTCCTCAGCCTAGAATAATGAGTCTTATCAGAAATGGAAAAATGAAATGAACCGAAAAAAACTAATTTATTTACCAAAACGATTCAAATAGTGCATATAGGCACTTAGGCAATAACAAATTTTCAATAGGAATCAAGATTAAGGTAAAACATCCAAATCTAATCATTGTTGATAAGTAAAGAATTTGTATTAGAAAGAACGCAAAAAATAAGTAAAAAAGGAAGAGAGGACATTCTCCATGATATAAAAAGGAAAGAGGACTACAAATACACACATGGAACCAAATCAGTGTCAGACTATCAATCACCACGAGGTGGGTTCTCAAAATATTGTTAAGAACTATTGCAATTTGCGAGTAACAATAATGCACTCAAAAATATCTGAGCTATACCTTCCCTTCAAAGTTGAGACAATGTTGATTGAACAAAGCATTCATATCTGCACAATAGTTCAAAGTAAGCTTTATGAAATAAAATTAAGACAACAAACAACACAAAGAATACAACAACCAATTCTAATGCTGATAAAAAGATTCTCAACTAGTGACAAACACAAATCCTTGACTATACAGAGCTTCCTTGAAATAAGGTAATTTATCAAAATATCAATAATAATGGGACTCTATCCTGAAAGAAGCCTGATCCTAAGTCTCAACTAATTCCATATAACCTCAATCAGAAATTTTTAAACCACCAATCACAGCCAGAAAAACATCTCGGTTGATACCATTTCAGTCACCCGGTCAAAGCGGTTACGGTGTTACCCTAAGACACATGTTCACCTGAGCATCAAGTACTTCATTTCTCCGAAATAATGCATATGATAGCGACATCAAAGAGGTGACCTCCACATAAAAAAGGTGGATGAAGATTACGCCCTCAAGATATCATGGTGTACTTGATATACAAAATCAATTAATGTCATGATGCTCGATACCACAACACTTTGCTTCATTGTACAGCAACTTTACTAAGGGTAATTGAGCTATCGGCACTCTAGCAATTTTCTCGTACATGACAAATGCTCCGATTTCATGTAATGCGTTAGGACTTATGAGTCTATGTTTCAAAGGTCACTGGCCAGTGTAATTTACACAAGGTATTAGTACCATGAAAGTGATTATAAACGAAGAGTTCAACGTCAATCCATTAACTAAGATCATCCCATAACTTTGTGAATCAGACCATCAAAATTTTAAAATTTGCAATGCTGTTATTGTCCAAATCGTACCGCTTGAATAATTAAAAGAATCCTAGATATCTGATGAAGAATAAAGTCAAATTCAAGCACATCCAGCATTTCAACTCTCCCCTTCTCAAGTAGAGTAGATCCTCAACTACATTATAATACGAAGTAGTTCTTATTGTGGCCCTTGTCTCATTTGACTTTAACCTTACAAGGAAGGCCATGTCATCAAAATTTAATTGTATACTAATGGGCAAAGAAGGGAGAGATGGGACAAAGTTACGAATTAGGAGTATGACTTATGAACACAGCTGGGCAGTGAAAGATGTCACTGGTTGTGTAACAAGGTGAAGAGAATTCTATGATGGTTTTCCACTTTCGAAAGCACGTGGCCGAAAGGAAAATCAATGTGTGAACTCATTGGACCTCATTGAAGTAAAATCAGCACGAGCAGAGAGTTGAAAAGTTAAAAAAGCCCTCAAATATCACTGAAAGCAGGAACAGGAACAGGTTGGTTGGTCCATAAAGTTTATGCCACATTGCCACCTTCAAATTCTTTAAAAGCCCTTGCTTAGTTGCTCCTGGATCTTTTATATGTTTTGCCACAAATACAGAGACTCGTCATCTTAAAGGTTCTTAAGCATAGGAAAAGGGAGAGGTTGTTCTTTATTGCAGTGAATGGTGACATACTATGTCCAGCTAATTATTTTTATGCAAGCTATGCCGCTCATGTAGTACGAAGCAAGTAGGAAGCTATGTTGCAAACACCTTAGCTATATGCCTACATCTAGTGTTCAGTATATCAGTATTAAGCGTCACACCATTGACGTCCTTGTTGGTAGAACCCTAATCCCGTCTAACATTATCACATGTGTGATAATAATGAACGAAAGCTAAGGCAAGGACATATCTGGAAAATATATATAACAAAAGGTCGCTTATGGCAGCAAGATTATGATACTGAGTAAATCCACAACATACCTGGATTCAAGTAAGAGCTTAATATAATTGTCTGGCGATAAAACCGTGCATGTCCATCAACATACCTGCAAATCATATATAATGCCCACATTTTACATACATCTTAAAATGTAAAAAAATCCAAAGATCTATGCTTCTCAATGTGAGAGCAGCATATCACCTTACAGTATCAGGAGTGAAAACCACATTAATAGCAGAAACAACACCAATTTGATTAAAGGAGAGAGTTACCACTGTCTTAGACGCATAATATCAGCTCGAGTCTCAATGGGCAAGCAATTAAGATGCTCCACAACTGTTTGGACATGCGACCAGTTCTGCAAATTTAAGATAAATTAACTGTGAAAAAATTGTGAAGTAGGTCAAAATTGTAAATCCACAACTTGGCTACAGACTTGCTGGTACAGCAAGTAGTGGTAGAACATACCTGCATCGATATTACATCTGCATGATCAACCACAAGGATCTGCACATGAGCAGATAAATAGAAGTAAAATCTTATTTTCTATTTAACAGAGTCCAGGTAGAGATCAATTCTTATGAAACTTTAGAGATTCACCTCAATTGAAGAGAGATAATCCACGTCTTTTCCTTTGCTAGCTTCTGCCTCCCCGATTTTCTGCATAACATCTTTCAAATATTAATATCCTTGTAGTTTGCCGGAGACCAAAAGTCCAAAAGAGTAGGGCCAAGATGTAGCCCAAGAAAAGGCATCCTCTACTTACTAAAACTAATGATTAGTCTCACAGTGACTGCAATATTAGATGTTGTGAAGCCTATGGGTCACAACTGAAAGCATATAGTCTCAAACTTGACAAGCGAAGTCCTAGTAGCAAATTTGGTAGCAACACAGATTTTTTTGATTCGTAATAGAAATTAGATTCCATGAGGACAAATAAAAAGAAACTAACATTTATAGAATACGAAGGTGAGTATTCTGTAAATAATTCCACACCCCAACACTTAGACCCGTGACATCATTGCGCTAGTTAAGAAGTTGATGGCAAGTTACAAATTTAAAAATGTACCTTAAAGGTTAACTAGACCAATTAAAACAAAGACTGGAACCTCAGCTAAGTAGTATCTCTACTATGGAGGTTAAAAATGATTTGATGTTATTGTTAGAATATAAAACCGGATAATGAGACTCCAGCCATAAGCTTATGCTTTCGGATGAGTTGGTTTTCCGACATAATATCAGAACACCAATGTGACCAATAGGTCACGGGTTCAAAATCTAACCGTCCCTCCTTTCTTCTAAAGTGGAATATTTAGCAACAAGTATGGGAAGACCTGCATCATTAGCGTTTAAAATAGATAATGGGACATCAACTAGGAGTCAAACATGGTTAAACACATGACATTATCAATAGTGTACCAAATGGGGCACCCAAATATCGGACTTCAGACATCAGGTCATGAAACTTTGATACCATATTAGAAGACAATCTCAATCAAAAACTTAAAGGTGATGTTCAAAGTCCAATAATTAGTTCTTATACCTTAACAGTTATTCCAAAATAAGATTAATTCATGTACTCGGGTGTTGAGTTGATCAACGGTGATAAAGGGAGAGATGAAAGTATGAAACATCTCAACTCCCTTGCCTCCAACCATACTTCAATCGAAAGCAACTCCATAATTAACACAATAAATAGTTGGATTTCAAGAATTGGGTTGAGAACATGAACTCCAAACGTAGCTTCCAACTCAAACTATCTAGGTTTTCCTAATTTCTTTTTCGCTATTTTGTTAGACGTATTTGAAGAAATGGGAAAGCCAAATACAAGGAAAGAAAGGTACAGTGTCAAATTATCCATATAGCTAGCAATCACTGGTATATCGACATCTCCAAGGTTAAAATGATTTGAAATATTAACAGGTCACTTATTGCACTGCTGATAAGACGGTTAGTCCCAATTTGTAATACAGTTAAGCCAACATAAAACAAATTTTCACCAGTGAGGAAAGATCCAATTCCGAACAAGTCCGCAATACAAGCTCCGGCAAGTGACCATATAATATTTCATTCACTCCATTTGAACCAGTAAATTCGTATGGAAAAAGCATACTTACGGTAATTAGACCAAGAGGAGAGGCAATAATTATGTCTGAAGAATAGAAATCACTGTACAACCTTATGCTCTTCCTGTGTCAAAGAAACAGGAAAGTGGAGAAATCAGCCTACAAATCTAGAGCCAGCTTTGTGATTAAAAAAAAACGTGAATACAAAGCAAACGATAGCACTTCTTAAAGTTAGAAGTCAAAGATCTGTCTGTTAATAAATATATAGTAGTTTCTTCCCAGACCAATTGTCCGAAAATCACCTTGAAACAATTTAGGAAACTAGGGAGCATCTCTTGAGTTCTTGATCAATATTCTCCAAGATTTTATTTAGTTTAGTCACAAACTTTAGATAAAGAGAACAAAAAACTCTATGCTTTTGATAGGCATAACATATAGGAGTAGAGCAAATTGTGACAAGGATAGTATACTCGAAGTTGTCGTCTCTAGCAGTGATCCAGTAAGCTGTTTGTTTGTACTCCACTTTTGGTTTTTTCTTTTTTTCCTTTTCCCTTATCTATAGCCCCTTCATATTCTTTAAGTCATCCCTAAGCTTCTCATTCTTCCACAGCTGGTGACAATAAGGAATCATTATTGTACTTGTGTATGCAAGCCCCAAGCAAGCACATTTCTCCCTTCAATGGTGCATTTCTTTTTTCAAAGGTTGTGAATAAAGAAGGCACTTGTCAAATGAGACCAAACTTTGCTCACTAAAGTCAAACTAGAGTCATGTCAATTGTAGGCTTGTAGCTAACTACTCCCTCCCATCTAAACCAATGGTCCCAGTTTCCTTTCTTGTCCAATTCATTCCAATGGTCCCATAATATTTTTCGTAATAAAATTACCAAATTACCCCACAAGTTCTACCTAATTACTAAAAATATCATTCATTATTAACCTTTTTATTATTTTCCTTTCATTACTACCCATTTTACCCCTACGTTTACAAAGTTTCTTAGAAAGTGTGAATAAAATAATGAGACTATTGGTTTGGATGGGAGGAAGTAACATTCAGCGGCCTTGAACAGCTTGACTCTGGCACCAAAGGAAGCGCCCACTGCCTCACACCAACACCTAGACAAACCTTTCAAAGCCCTCATGAAACAACAAACCCCTCATTCTACAACTTCCAATTCAAACAAGAAAATAGTGCCCAACTAACAACATTTGTTGGAACTTCTAAAGAAGCCTTATACATGTATGAAATTGCTCAAGAAAGCAAAAAACATCCCCCATTCTCCAACTTTCCTTTAAAGAAGAAAAATATAAGTCTGCCTGAACAAAACTAAGAAGGAATCAAGATAAATTAACAGCTAGCACACCTTGTAAATTTGATCCCAACCATGAAGTGGTCCTTATTGTTACCACCAAAAAGCGCCTGATAATCAGAAGGTTTTGATGGCCTTCTGGCCTTCACACCCATGGCTTCAAGTTCATCATCATCTTCCTCAGCAACAGCTCCAAATTCTTTGTTAAACCGATCCATATACTCCACATTGACCTAAGAGTAAAATTAAAAGCAGAAAGAGAAATTAAGAAAGACAAACTCAGAGAGCCCTATACCCCTATTACCCCTATACGACATAATGTCCCCACTTTTGCTGTGTCCTTTACCTTTCAAAGTGAAAAATGTACAGGCTGAATGGAATTGTTTCTCATGCCCAAGGGATGTGGAAATGGCAGGTCAAATAAACATAAATGGAATAAGGATGAAAAGCAGAAGGCAGTTACGAACCTTATATGCTGAAGGGGTTAAATGTACAAGTCTCCTCACAACACGGTGAGCAATGCTTGCCAATG
>JAUEKU010197889.1:0-17387 GCA_032274805.1 Gypsophila paniculata | reverse complement strand
ATCTTTTCAAGATCTACGATTTTAAAAAAAGAATTGTCGTATTCGGAACTCGTAGTCACGAGTTTTGATCGGTCAAATACTTTTTTAAAAAAAAGAAGGGTATTTTGGGCAAAAATGCAAACCTCGGGAGTACCATGAGAATTATCCTTAAAAAAAATATCGTCAATAATTAATTAATGTTGATGATTGGATGGGAAATTTCTCCATGATCACCTTCCTAGGGTGCTATTGTCCTATGATTGTAGTATTATACGGAGTATTATATAAGGAGTATATAAGACTATTTCGTTGTCATTAATTATGAAAACAAACACAAATAATTCTTCATTTGACAAAAAAACAATGAATGTGGCAAATTCTATAATAATTTAAGATAAAAATTACGTACTATGTAGAAAAAAAATCGCATTTATAAAATGGTCGTACACATATAGAGAGAGGTCATTTAAATATTGTTGATGATTGGATGAATATTTCTTCATCACCTTCCTATGTTGCTATCATAATGAAAAAGTATTAATAATTTCATATCTCATATCATGAACAATTTTAAGAAATGGATTTTCTAATACGTGTTGACTAGATACATATTAAAAATAGAAAAGTATAATGCTCCGTATTAGGAAATCATCTCATGAAAAGTTAAAAGTATTTACTCCATATTGTTTTTTTAATTTTTCATGACAAGCAACAAAACATTACTCAATGTGAATTAATTGTTTTACTTTCATCTTCCTTTTTTCTTAATGACGTCGTACACTTGTATGCATGAATAAAACAAGATATCTGTATATAATTTACATAACTTTATTATACGCGATATATATATCTATGCATCGTATATGCAAGAATTAGCTAGTACTGATTTTAATTGTTGCTCCGTCCACTCTATAGGTATCTTCCACGCTATACATCATTTTTGCCAAAGAAAGACGAGGATGATGAAGACGACGAATGGGCACAAAATGCGTACAATAAAAAGGAAAAGAAAAAAGAGCGAAATATTAATTTCGAAAACATTATATTTTCGCAATTATCTTATCTCGCCATCTTTATTATAATCATCTGCATTACTGAAAGAAAAAAGATGAAGCAAGATCCCATCAATTTCAATGTTTTGAACGTTGCCGTTGAAGTCGTTAGGTGAGCATTTCTAGTCCTAAATTTTTCTTGTTATGTGACGTTATCAGGTGTTATCGAATATCACTTTTTTTTTCACATAAGGTAAGCTAAGTTGTACAGTACAAATGAGCGTACGTAAGAATTGAAAATAAATGTGCTTAATCAAATGAAAGGAAAAAAAGTTACTTTTATATAATACTCATATTATGACAAAAAGTCATAAGGAAACATTTTTTTTTACGTGAACAGGTTTTAAATATGATGATCATTAGGGTTACTGAAAGTCAATTTGAGTAATTAACACTCATAATATCACTTAACGTTGCAAGTTGCAACACTAATCATAGTATACGCTGTATATATAATGTTTGAGCATGGTTGAGAATGTATTAACACTAAAGTTTAAAAATACAAGTAAAGCTTCTCATCATAAATGAGAGGTACAATACGAATGAGAAAAGTGAAAGACACGAGATACCAATAAAAATTTGCCTCGATAATTTATTCATCATGTTTTATAACTAGAGTTCTCTAATTTGTGAATGTTAAAATAAATTTGCAGTGCATATGGAAACGTGGGATTTTCAACAGGCTATAGTTGTGCAAGGCAAATAAAACCAAATACAAGTTGTGTAGATAAATGGTATGGATTTGCAGGAAGATGGAGTGATGAAGGCAAAATTGTTCTTATTATTGTTATGTTTTTTGGTAGACTCAAGAAATTCAACATGACTGGTGGCAAAGCTTGGTCACTTCTTTAAAAAGTTATAGAAATTACTAATTAATTGTACAAATTGACATATATTTTTGTGAATGTATGTATAATCGGTCGGTTTAAAATGGATTATTTATTGTGGATAATGGATGGTTATTAATTATATGATAAATGTGAAAAAAAGGCGAAAAATTGACTGTCTGTAGAAGATGGCTACTGTTGTGCGGATTGATATCTTGTGTTGGGGATCTATTGCATCGGTGTTCACTGTCCATAATTAATTGTACGACATTGTTTGCTTTGGGTCAAATTCTCACGGATTTACTCTTGAGCTCATTCCTAACAGATCTCATATTATTAGAATTAGTAGACACATATAAAGATGTTTTTAACGTGTGTCAAAGTGGCGCACGTTCAAATCCAAACATATACATATTTAGAAAGATTCTCTTAGAAAATATGAGAAATTAATCAATATTACAATTTTTTCATGAGGGAATCTTGTCTAATATAAATATATTTGAGTCATTCACGTGTGCTTGATTGACACACGTTAGAAAAACCATTTTTAGAATATGAAAATGTGTTAATAAGAGTAACAAAGAAATTTCTTTTGCCAAGATGAGAGAATTTAAAACTAGGGATATTAGTAGGGCGAGTATAAAAAGGTATCGCAATCCATCCGCCACAGTTAGGGTAGGGATTGGTATAGGTTTGGAGGGTGGTGGCCTGGTGGGGTGAGTGTGGGGATGAAAATTTTACCCGTCGTGGGTGGTGGGACGGAGGTAAATTTTGTTTACCCGCCTATTATAAATTCATTATTTGTATCAAAATACTTACTTTGGAGTATTGTATTTTACTATTGCTTAATGACAAAATTTACAATATTTAAATATTTGATCCAATTGAAAATATTATACTCCGTATTAATTAATTTGAGTTGAAATTAAAGTAGAAAAAAGTACCTTAGGAGCAAAATGATTTCTTATTGCAGTAATTAATTTTTTTTTTTTTTTGAAATAAGAATAGTTTTTGTACAGGCAAAAAGAAAGGAAAAGGATGGTGGGCCACAAACAAGACACTTTTGTTGGGCTTGGATTTGATTGGCCCGGCTTTCTATCTTTCTCCACAAAGCTGAAGTTAAGTCTGTAATTTCACCGCCCATCATTATAATTTTTGGACCATTTTTCTCTCTCTACACAATACTATTTTTTTTCTCTTTTTTGAAATAAATAGCAATTATTAAGATAATTAGATTTATCGATTTTTAAGTGGACACACGTTAAAAAAAATTAGAATTTTCTTTACGAAAATCATCTCCTTCAAAATAGTAAAACTCAATATATACTTCACTTTTTCGTAAATTTTTTCCCATAATTTTCTTTTTTTGATATTATAACATTAGCGCAATAAACACGTGTTAGAACAACTGTTATTTTATTTGAACAATGAGGTATGAGGTAGTATATACTTTTACAACATAAAATCATTCCATTGTAATAAGAGTGAAGTGTTTCTTTTGTAACTTTTATGGAGAAATGTACTCGACTTTATGCATGTTATTTTTCTTTTTGTGAATCGAGTTTATAAAATTTGACTGTCATTTGTCTGTGAATATCAAGTATGACTGACACTCCTAAAAATTAACCATAAGACTTTGTAATCTAGGAAAGAATATGTGTAGTATTTATATTATCTCGAAAAAAATTCACGGAATTTTAAAATACCAAAAAAAGAAAAAAAAAACAAATACGAAATTAATTTGATAATTTCACATAAACTTTAATTAAAAAAACTATTTGGAAAACCAATTTAAAAAATTCAAAATACAAAATCGAGAATTGAATACGTAATTTCCCTTTTGAACCTCTTCTTCCCTTTAGTGTTTCATTTCATCCGCATTTCATCACAATTTATTCTACGAAAGATACATGATAACTTGACGACAATTTTTTGTTTTTTTTCTAAGATGAGTTTTTCAAACTCAACAAGTGTATTCTTTTAGTGCAAATTATTTCCTCATCGTTAAAAAAAAAAAATTAAATAAATAAAAAGAAAACTATAAATTTCTAAAAGCATTAAATCGAATTCGTTAAAATTAATCGTCCACAACATTTACCAATTCCAGCCGCTCTCTTTCGAGATAAACTTACCGTATAAGAGACATGACAAAAAAACCAATAAAATGTTTTATAAAAAAACACTAATGAAATAATGAGTTGATGAGTGAGTAAAATGATATCTAGTTAATCAATTTATCGACCATATAAATCAAACCGTAAAAAAGAACAGAAGAAAAATAGACCAACAAAAATCCACATGTAAAAGATTTGTTGTAAAAAAAATTAGACAGCCTACTAGTACTATCCCATTAATATATAATTAATTTTAAAGAATTTATGTCTCACTTTCCTTAATTATTCTTCCAACCATTTTATTCCACTTTTTATTTTCACTTAAAACTTATCTTAATACTCCGTAGTTTTTTACATAAACATTCTTCTCACACCATTTGTGACAACAAATTAATCAATTAATTATTACTACAAGGTATGCTCCACAATTTTTTTTATACTCCCTTATATTCGATTTAATGTTCTTATTTACTTTATTCACATTTATCGGCACACGTTTCCAAATTAAAATATCTACTCACCACAAGAAATTATACATTCGTACTCAAAACTATTAAAATATGAATACATTTGTATAAAAAAAAAATCCATAATAATTTTAGATAATTAACTAGTTAATTAATTAATTAATTTTATAAAAAAAATTAAAATTAATTTTTTTAATATATTTTGGGGACAACGTGGGGACGTAAATGAGAAGCATGTTCTGGCAAAATTCATAATCACGCATTTCTCTCTCTATCTCTCCTTTTTTTTTATCTCTCTATTTTCTTTTTTCCTCACAAAATAATCTCCATTTTCTTTTTTAATTCCAATTTTTGAGAGATTTTGAAGGTATTTTTGTTGTTTTAATTCCAAAGTTTTTATCTTTATCCTGTTTCTTTAGGTGGGTATTGCCTAATTCTTGCTTTTCTTGTTTTGTTTTCTTGTTTCCTAGACGGTCTCTCGATAAATTTATTGTATCTTTTCCTGTTTCTGAATAGAGTTTGTTAATTAAATAGTAGGTGTCAGTGTCACGGTGTGAGACGGTCTGACATGGACCTATTGTTTGGGGGTGTGGGTATTGTGTTGTCTTATATAATTAATTAGTTTGATATGATGGTTTTTTTTTTTTTATTGTATTGATTTTGTATAGGTGGTGTAATGTTGGATTGGTTTGTTTGAGGAATTGTTATAATATAAAAAAAAATGGGTTATATTTCATGTGGGTGTGTTTGTTGTGGATTTAATTTAGCTCAATTCGATATATCGATTTGTAATTTAGTAGGTCTTGCTTACGACCGTCGTAACTAATTAGGTGTAGTTTTGAATAATGTTACTTGTCATTGTTTATGAGATGAAAATGAATATTTTAATGCCTCGAATAAAATGTTTGTTGAATGGTACTGTAGTATTGGCTGAATAACATTCTTGAGGAGTGTCCTTTTCGTTGGCATTTTAATGAGGGTGTTTTTCTTGGGATAATTGGCTAAGCACTCAGGAAACGTGCCCGATTTTTCGTAGTAACATGTTGTTCTTGCTGTTCTTGGATAATTGGTTAGTTGTAGGAGCCCTTGAGGTACAGGGGTAATGTTGTTGTTGTTGTTGTTCGATGCACGTTAGGAGGGGAAGGCGGAGGGAGAATGAATTGTTGATAGTTTCTTTCGAAATCTTTCTTATGTCGGAAGGATGTTAATTCAGCTTGGAGGGAGGAAATGGATTCCTTCATCGAATTAAAGGGCTTGTCTCGCTATGTGCTAGAATTTCTTACCCGGCATATTAGCAAAAAAGTGCTTTGATGTACGTACTCGAATCTGCTGGAGTGCTTCAAAACTAGGTTGCCTAGTTTGTCGAGGAGAACCGTTCCAGTTTCATCAGTTTTGGAGTTGGTATCCATGCTTGGGCTTGAATTGGTATCTATTCTGTACATTGGTCACAGCTTAAGCGATACTTGAAGTTGATTTCAAGTTGTCTGGAATACTGGAGATCAAAAAGTCAATGGTGCTGACTTAATTTGATAGCCCCGTGTCTTTCACTTGGCATTTGCTACGTCGTTTAATGATTAATGAAAAAGGCATGCCTGTCCATATGGTTGAAGCCTCGATAAGTTTTACTCTAATGATTTTGGTGGATGTGAACACTATTGTCCAGTATATGGTCCATGAATATGGTAATGGCTGTCGATTGGTGTAGGGAAACATTTAAGAGGGATAGCACAAAGAGTATATCTTGTGTTTACAATTTATTCTTATAGTAGCTCAAAAGAATCATAAAAATCCGATTGCTGTTTGATGAGATCATCATACAAGCAACTTTCAAGCAATCTGAGGCTTTATCGCACCAACACATATATGGTTTTCGGTCAATCTTATTAAGGCTTCATGTTATCCGTTGTTTTGCCAGCTAGTTTTTGCAACAAGTTTAATGCATGATTTCTTTATTTTTACACGCCTGCTTCTCTTACATATCTCTGTGCTGAGTTCCACCGCTTTCTTTATTGTGGTGTTATCTTGAATTCTCTATGTCACTTCTGTTTTTGTGATGAGACTAATAGGAGACAAAGAAGGGGACTCTGAGAGTTGTACTTGCTTACTAATCCCTGTATATTTGTCAGATCTTGTAGCTGCTTCCGTGATAGTATAAAAGTTTCTACACAGCACATATCTGCATTTGTCGAAGTATGTCGGTTTCCCTGAAAGATCTTGATCCAGCATTCCAGGGATCTGGACAAAAGGCGTATCCTTTTATTATTTAACTTATTTGTTGGAGTACCTAGTGGAGTTCTGAAATGCAATATTGCTTTAAATCAACTCGAGATTTATGACTGTATTTTGGTGAACCTTGTCTTTTATGGTCTAAACTCTAAAATGTCATTATATAATCAGAAACACCATGCATTTTACCGTACCATACTTTTATTTGTTATATTTGTCGCTGCTGTTCACTATTATATCTGCTCAAGTCTCCTTTCAGAAAGATAGATTCGGAAGGAAAGGGAGGGATCAGTTATTCATCATACAGAGCAAATTAAAATATTATTTTAACTTAACGAAGTTGCCTTTCGTAGATTAATACTTTTAATCGATATTATAATCTAAAATTTTCCCGTATCCCATTGAAACATGTGAGGATGATTATGAAATCAGCCAAATGTTACCGAACATCTATCAACGTTGTTCATCTGCATGAATGACATGTTTTCCTTGACAACACTTAGAGGGCTTGAGATATGGCGCATTGAAAACTTCCGCCCTGCACGTGTTCCGGAATCTGCTCACGGAAAATTTTATTCAGGAGATTCTTATATTGTTCTGAAGGTATGGTTTTTATCTAAGAATTTCAGTTTTCCATGTAGTACACTGCGAGTCTGTAGTACACTGTTGAATTACATATGCAGCTCTCGCTTTGCCTGCCTGCCTGCCTGTCTGTCTGTCTGAATCAGCTAACTATAAATCATATCCTACGATGTGCATTATGTTTAGATATCTCTAGCCTTAACGATGGTGTTGGGCAGTGACTCGGTTACGAATTTGTTAATTGAGTGAAACGTCAGCATAGCTTTGATGCAAAGTTACATATGACTTTGATTCACAGTCAACTCAAAGAAAGCTAGAAATAGAGTTAACTCAGGATTGTTTATCAGGCTCATCAATTAGAATCACGGGCGCAAAATAGACGCTAGATATTCTATTCCGAATCGTTAGTTTATGCTTACGTAGAGCCTAAAAAGTATATCCCCCTCAATCTAACATGATAAACTTGTGGTGTAAATTGGTACAACATTTGAGCATTGTTCTGCGAATGACAAATGTCATGAGGTGGCAGTAATATAAGGTGGGTAGAGTCGTAGAGAGAACCTCTTTGCTGACTGTTTCTGTTCGTTATGCGTTGATCCGTGATATCGAGCCCATAATTTTGTTCTTTTTATTTATTTTGTGTGTTGTCGACAATGTTCTGTATAGTTAGGGACTCTTCTGTGTGCTTTTCTTGCTTACAATGGTCTCTCGATGCATCATGCATGTTGCTGGCTTCTGGAAATTTCTTTTTATCTTAATATATTCTCGCTCCTTTTTTTCAGACGACAGCGTCAAAAAGTGGTGCCTTACGCCATGATATCCATTATTGGCTTGGTAAAGATACCTCTCAAGTAAGTCTCTATTTTAACTGTTTGATGTTGCTAGCTATTCATGCTTATAGCAGAATACGTTCTTTCACCTATGTTTACATAAAATTAATATCAATGTGCGTTACTTGGTCTCGGTTGCAAGCCTATGTGTAAGACATGATTTTCATGTCTAGGGGTCAAACTATACGAGTTTGTGAAAAAATGTATTCATGTTTTTGTCCGAAAAATGAAGTGAGAGGTGTTATATTAAATTTGTGAGGAGTGTTGGTCAATTTAAGAGTCTGAGTATTTTGGTTCTCATCAAGTAGGATGAAGCCGGTGCTGCGGCCATTAAAACAGTGGAGTTGGATGCAGCTCTGGGAGGTCGTGCTGTTCAATATCGTGAAGTGCAGGGCCATGAAACCGAAAAGTTCCTTTCATATTTTAAACCATGTATCATTCCCTTAGAAGGCGGAATTACATCTGGTTTCAAACATCACGAAGAGGAAGAATACAAACCTAGGTTATATGTTTGCAGGGGTAAACATGTCGTCCATGTAAACGAGGTAAGTTTAGTAGTTTGCGTATGATGATATATGGAGTATATTGTAGTCATATACAGTGATAACATTTATGTATTGTGTCTAAGAAATAACTCTCCGAATGACAGGTTCCTTGTGCACGATCCACTCTTAATCACGATGACATATTCATTCTCGATACCCAATCTAAAATCTTTCAATTTAACGGCTCCAACTCTTCTATCCAAGAGAGAGCGAAAGCATTGGAGGTTGTCCAGTATATTAAAGACAATAATCATCATGGAAAATGTGATATAGCTGCTATTGGTGAGTATCGGTTCATCGAAAATGAAAATATGAGATCCTACAAGCAATGTAAGATTGTGCTCACTTTTTAATTTATTGCGTGTCCTTTCAGAGGATGGAAAGTTGATGGCAGATGCTGAAGCCGGTGAATTCTGGGGTTTCTTTGGTGGTTTTGCTCCGCTTCCAAGGAAAGCAGCTACTGATGGGAGTAAAAAAATCGATCCTATTCCTCCCAAGCTATACCGGTAATTTCTGTCATTCTGCTTCTTCTTGTATCATCTAATCTGATGTTAGATGTTTTTATGAGATATTCAATCTCCTGACAGTATTATGTGTTTCTTTTGTAAGTGTCGAGAAGGGGACTGCAGAACCAGAGGAAACCGAGTCTTTAACAAGGGATCTGCTAAACACGGATAAATGTTACCTTCTGGATTGTGGTACAGAGGTTTTTGTATGGGTTGGAAGGACCACCTCTGTAGATGAGAGGAAAAGTGCAAGCGCAGCAGCCGAAGTAATGCCCAACCCTTCTCTTAGATTTTGTTATGTTTTTGTCGTGATAGTTTCTTTTTTAATTATTTCTTTACTTCATATAGGAATTACTCAAGAGCCTAGACCGACCAAAATGTCATATAATCCGTATAATAGAGGGATTCGAGACAGTAGTCTTCCGATCAAAATTTGATTCATGGCCTGAAACTGCCCAAGTGGCTGTATCTGAAGATGGTAGAGGCAAGGTTGCGGGTAAGTGTCTAAGTGATGTTGACTGTTGAAACAGTCATAGTAATACGAGTTTTCACTTTATTCTGTGGCGTGCTGATATTGGAATTGCCGGATGTTTGTATTCTTCCAGCTCTTCTTAAACGTCAGGGTGTCAATGTGAGGGGTCTCGTGAAAGCTGCTCCTGCAGCAGATGAACCTCAACCTTACATTGACTGCACAGGAAATTTACAGGTACTGTACATTAAGATGCAGTCACTAATTTGGGGTCATCACTTGTATGGCTTATGTAGTTTTCTGTCATATGAGTTCTTGTTGCAGGCGATTTCTTGTACTTCTGTATATTCCTGTTGTGTGCGTATGAGAATGAGTTCTTGTGGTGAGAGGGCAAGAGAATTGGTACTAAAATGTGGTTCGGTCATTGTAACGGTTGCAAAGTAGTGTTATCGTGATGTCACAGATGTAATGTCATGGGTTACGGGTGCATTGACTGTAACTCATTAAACCTTTACAAAATTTGTTAGTTCTTCACTCTCATAAAGTCTGAAATTTTAGTGGCATATTTAATTAAGCAAGCATCTTTTGCTTCTTTGACTACATAGTGGTGAGCGAAAAAGAAACATCAATTACGTACCCATATCTTTTGATAAACGAGATTATTATTCTTTTAGTTATTAGGTGTATGTATATACAAGTAAAGTGTATAGCATAATGAGTTCTCATAGCATTTCTTCACCAATGGCACAGGTGTGGCGAGTAAATGGCAACGAGAAGACTCTTCTCTCAGCTTCCGAACAATCAAAATTCTACAGTGGAGATTGCTACATCTTTCAGTATTCATATCCCGGAGAAGATAAAGAGGAATATCTTATTGGTACATGGTTTGGCAAACAAAGCATCGAGGTAAAGATTTATTGTTTCTATATTGAACGCCTTGATGTATTGTCGTGGCTCGATGCTTTTTGTTGTACACATCTTTCGTATATACATCGCTGAGATGGGTAACATAATTACAGGATGAACAAACGTCAGCTATAGCTCAAGCAAGCAAGATGGTAGAATCGATGAAGTTCTTACCTTCCCTGGTAACATATCCGTGGCTATATCAATTTATATTTACACGCGCAACTAAGAAAAATACTTTTGAGTGTTCAATATATAGGACAGTTAATTGGTCGATTTTGATTCGTAGGCTCGTTTTTATGAAGGAAGTGAGCCGATCCAGTTCTGCGCTATCTTTCAAAGCTTTATTGTTTTTAAGGTTTGTGGACGACGACTATTCTGTGATCGTAAAATATTCTTTTCGTCTCCTTGACTTGTTATAGTCCATGATATTTGTGCGACATTTATCAGGGTGGGGTTAGTGAAGGATACAAAAAGTACATTTCTGATCAAGGGATCGCCGATGATACTTATTCAGAGGACGGGGTTGCTTTATTTCGAGTTCAGGGTTCTGGACCCGAGAACATGCAAGCAATTCAAGTAGATACGGTGAGTATGCTTATTTCCTTTTTCCATGTGTGTCTTATTTCATTTTTAATGACTTTTGCTCGTATCATGGTGAATTTAGGACTTCTGTTTTACACTCCGTGCAGATTTGGTATTTCTATTTTTCATCGTCCGTGCTTGTCTGCTGTGTTTTTTCGACGTTACTAATTGCTGTAAATTCTATCAGGTTCCTTCATCTTTGAACTCCTCATACTGTTACATATTACACAGTGGGGCAACTGTTTTTACATGGTCTGGCAACCTCACATCACCCGAGGATCAAGAGCTTATGGAGAGGCAGTTGGATATCATCAAGGTATCGTTTATCTGTCACCACCGCTCTTCCCACAAAGAAATGAGTAAAGGAGAATAAATTATGTGACGATGTTTCGGTATGTCCTTGTTGAGATACAAAATGAAAATGGTCGACACTTTTGATAGCCTTCATGCTTTAATAGTTTGATTTTGTCAGCCATGGTAATGTAGTTCCATTATACGGAGTAGTATTATCGCATTACCGAAACTTTTGAGTCTTTTGTGAGTATCTCCTCTCTTAGTTCTACTATAACTATTTTTTCATCGAAATATTTTCGACTATTGTTGACATCCTTGAGATTTAAATAATTAAATTGACTTTATGGTACTTTAATTCTCGGGAATCGCCCCATTTTCAACTTTTGGCCTATTCTTAAAATTGCCCCATTTCTGTTTTGAGCATGTTTTGTGTCGATGTAGAGTTTAAGGCTCGGCATGTAGAATTTAAAGGTCATTTTGTGTGTACGGGCTTATTAATTGGCGCATAGTCATTCATTCATGTTACATTGTGCAGCCAAACTTGCAGTCCAAAACACAGAAAGAAGGAGCAGAATCTGAACAGTTCTGGCAACTGTTAGGAGAGAAAACCGAATACTCAGGGCAGAAGATTGCGAGGGAGCCAGAAAGTGATCCCCACTTATTTTCATGCAGTTTTGTTAAAGGTATTGACTCTTTTTCAGTAATTGACATTGAAACCCTAAATTTACACAGCCTGTTCACCATTTTCATTTGACTGATACTTTGTTCTCTCTTTTACTTCATTGTGGGTGGTGATTCGTTGCTGATGAGCAGAAGAGTTGAAGGTTTGTAAGCTTTAAGTTCTTTTTTCTTTTCTCGAGCAACATCATGATTCCATGCCACACGCATTTCTTTGTAAATTCGTTTTTCAAACTTGCCTAGGAGGCTTGAAATCCTAGAATGCAACTGGCTGTCGAGTAATTATTAAAATATCTACTTTTATAAAGCCATGTGGCTCTACACTGTCTCTGGTAGAAACAAGTTAACTGCATTCTTCTAGTGTCGGATATTTAAATGAAAGAACTGTTGCTAGGAGATCAGAGAGGTTCTACAATGTAGAATGCCAATAATAAGCAGAAATCTGGTAGTTGGCAAAGCTGTCTATTGAGTCTCACTACGAGGTTTATGATGTTGCATTTTGCTTGTTCGAAGTTCATGATTAGAACAACACCAATGCCACAACAGTGATTTCTTTTTTGAGTGAAGTTGGAAGAGTGGGGACTCTTGTTTTTTATTTCTCTTAAGTCACGGTTGAGGAGTGAGGTGGAGATTCGGACTGTTTCGATGAGTTATCATTAGTTTTGCCATTCTCGTTATAAGCATCATTAGTCATTCTGATCGGTTAAATTTCAACTCGTTGATTATTTTGTCACAGGTGGCGGAAATTTATAACTTCACCCAAGACGATTTGATGACTGAAGATATATTTATATTGGATTGTCACTCTGATATTTTTGTGTGGGTTGGACAACAAGTTGACTCAAAGAATAAATTGCAAGCTTTGACTATCGGGGAGGTAATAATATTAAAATATTCTGTGGAGTCATTTAGACATTGTTTCGGTAAGACTTTAGGAGCAGGGGAGGTATAGAGATGAGATGAGGCATAATGATCTTTGCCGTCCATATCTTTTTTTGTATCTGAAGGATTTTCATTTGCCTTGTATGATAGAAAATGGATCCCTCTATGAAGCTTCTTTCCGTTTCCCGTCATTTAACTTACTGTCCTAATAAGAGAAATCGAATCCCCCCCAAACTTCCCTCCCTTGCCTTTTAAATCACTCCATCAAACTCGGGGTTATCAATTGCATTGTAGTAACATTTGAAGCTTCATGTCTTTCCATTTGAAATTTGAACATGGGTATCGTGCAACTGGAAAATTCGTACTCGAAAACTTACCACGCTGCAATGATTTTAACTTTTGACCATGATTTGTGACAGAAATTTGTGGAACGTGATTTTCTCCTAGAGAAACTCTCTCCGAAAGTGCCTATTTATGTCATCATGGAAGGAAATGAACCTCCCTTTTTCACTCGTTTCTTTACATGGGACTCGGCAAAATCTGGGGTAAGTATTCCGATGTATTTCCAGAAGTTGAGTTCTCCAACCTAATTTTTGCAATCACCTAACTCGTTTATTTCTGACAGATTCATGGAAACTCATTCCAAAGGAAATTAGCTTTGGTGAAGAACGGAGGGACCCCGGCTGTTGATGTAAGTATTCTTTGAACTATTGCGATTGGAGGAGCGGTCCTAAGAAGGTTACCTCTGTTATTGATGAAACCTTGATTATTGCATGGCAAAGTGCCTTCGTGGCTGAGATTTTGAACCATGTTCACGCCTAGTGAAATGTCCATTACCATATTCTGAATGATAGCTAGGCTTTGGCTCCATGAAAATGGAAGACAATCCTGAAACTGAATCTTACATACGAGAACGAGTTTGTTCGTGAATCATATTGCCAGCAATTTTTAATTCTTTATTTTTGAATCCACTGACATTCAACAAACTAAACCCCATTCCCTGAAAAGAATCGAACACCGAAACATGCAACGATGGTCCTGGATAAACGTTTCTGATAGAATAATTTTTTATCCTTATAGCTTCCATATGTTGCATTTGTTTAGCAAGTTATTTTATTGTGATCTTGATATGAGTGATGAGGATTTGATTATCATCACCTGCCTGGCTGCCTTGTGCATGTCGATCTGATAATAAAATTGACATTTACTCAGAAACCAAAGAAGAGAACTCCTGTATACGGTGGAAGGTCTAGCGTGCCAGACAAATCACGTTCAAGGAGTATGTCCAGCAGTCCTGACCGTGTCAGAGTGAGAGGCCGGTCTCCTGCATTCAGTGCACTTGCTGCAACTTTTGAGAATCCTAACGCGAGAAATCTATCAACACCACCGCCAATGATAAGGAAGCTTTATCCGAAATCAACAACACCAGATTCTGCAGTAGCTGCTCCAAAATCTGCTGCCATTGCAGCTCTAACTGCTTCGTTCGACAAAACTCCTGCTCCTAAAGAACCGATCATACCTCGTTTCCGCAAAGGTGAATGCACTTGAAACTGTACATTTTGTTTGGATCAAGTAATTTTGAGGGAAGCGGAGGAGAGGAAAAGGCAGGGAAACATGTTCTTTAATACATGGAAAATCGAAATCCTTCTGACATAAGAATAAGAAATATTTGGATGGAAAACACCCGTCCCTCTCCTTTCCACTTCTCCCTTCCTCAACATGTATCCAAAATTCCGAAGGGTCGTTGTGTGTCCTTATAATCATCGTATTTTATACTATCATAGTAACATGTTTGGATCTCCTCTTTCTGTGCTAAAGTGAATCCGGAGACTCCTACTGAAGCACCGACACCAGACTCAAATTCCAAGGACTTACCGAAGGAGAATTCCATGGATAGCATACAAGAGGATTCCAAGGAGGAAGAGGCCGAAGACGACGAAGGCCTCACAGTATACCCATATGACCGTTTGACAACAAATTCATCAGACCCTATTGCCGACATTGATATCACGAAACGAGAGGTCTCTCTCTTCTCCCTCTTTTTTCTCAATAGTTGGTGTTTGTTTCGCAATTTCCATGACACCTCTCCCGTCAAGGGAACTCAAAAATTGCTGATGAAACTGTTATACCCTTCATGTTGTTCTCATGTTTCGATACACACTTCAATTCTATTGACTGAATAGAATGATGTATAGCATTGATACATATGAAAGCATTTCCTGCTGTGAATCATAAGATCATAATTGTCAGAATTCACTCGTCTGGAAATCTCTCGCTATGAATCAAAAGATATGAGTGTTCGTATGTTGAATAACGAAGGTAGTAATGTAGCCGATGAAGGCAATAGTAGGATGAAAATTACTTTAATTTAAGATCCTCGTGGTTTGTGCAGACTTATCTATCGTCAGCAGAGTTCAAGGAGAAATTCGGAATGGCAAAAGACGCTTTCTACAAGCTACCGAAATGGAAACAAAACAAGCTGAAAATGGCCCTGCATTTATTCTGAGCTTTAATCTCATTTCCGTCAAATTCAACCGTGAAATGTAAGCACCCTTATCTCGGCTTTCACCATAATTCAACTTCTAACGTCACGGGAATTCTAACGTCTGCTCCACCGTTTGTCTGCAGAAAAACATCAATGCTTTATCTTGCGATAAGAACGAGTCCAGTTCGTTATCGATGAGTCTAGTGTAGGAAACTTCTGCTGCTGATTTTTCTCCCCAATTTTTGCTTGTCGTATTGTATCAGGTGGTCTGATACCTTAGTTTTGGTTCTTTGCATTATGCTCCAAGTCATATTCATTGTGGTCACAGCTTTTTTGTGACCTATGAGTTTGCATTATTTTTGTTTGGATTTATTCCGATTTTTCGTATGAGAATCGATTATTTTTAGAAAAGGAATTAGACGATTTTCGAGGTCGATTCCTTTAGGTCCTTTTTTTGCTGGATGAGCAAAGGTTTGAAAGGTTGTAAAGAAGAGTGTAAAAAGTAGTCATGAAACTCTAGTCACTAGGGTTATTATTATATTTATTCATTTATGATAATAAGGTGTGTAATTTTGTTTTAATTAATTAATTAAAGTCATGTTGGATATTTATTTGAGTTTATGATAAAGCAAAACTTGAATACGACGTGTATAGGTACTATGAAACTATGTAAGCAATAGAACGACCGTTGTAAGTTAATATTCTTCACAAAACTCATTTCATTGAATACAAATTTTTAACCGTGTATAAATAGATTGTGATTGTAGTATTAACTTATGGGCTATGGCGGTCTTGAGCAGTAACCATCTCAAACAATAATGGTCTTCAATCATTTCCTTGGCCTTTTTACCTTGATAAAAAAAATGTGTGCCGAAAAATGAATTAAGAAAACATAACGTATTCTTTATGAAATCTCGCAAATGGTGAATTGAAAATCTCATAAATCATTAATTAAATTAGTAAAAAATAAGGACTAGCAATTTATGTGAAATTTTCAATTCCTCTAAAATCAAGGAATTGGATTACTTATCCGCTTACATGATATAATTGATTCAAACATAAAATTTCATGAAAACGTCAATTTCTACACCAACCAAACGACTAATTTTACTGATGTGCCACTCATGGCGAGTCAAGTCACTGAATTAGTTGTCAAATCAATTATCGAAATAGAAGTTGGGTTGAAATTGTTTCACAAGACTAACTTATAGTAAACCAAAGGACAAATCACTGATCAAATAAAAGGGCAGCATATAAATTTAGAAATATGTAATTAAGTCTCTGTATGTACAGTAGTTTGTAACTCTACGCAAATGCACAACGTACGTGGGACAAATTGATGTCATTTTGACTAATTTCTTTGAATGATGTTGTAGCTTGACTTTGAACAACGGGAAGAAAAAAACACTTGGGTTTTTATTACTCCTACTATTTTATAGGGTAGCATTTGAAATTGGACTATGGTGATCGTGATGGGTAATTTATTCGGAGTTGATCGGACTCAACTCGATTGTATTTAAGTAGACGAATAAAAATATGAAATGACATGAATTTTACTTAATAAACTATAGGTGAAAATTTCAGTCAACCACTCTATTATAAGATTCTTTATGAGTATGAGACGAGCACGATAGAAGAGTAATTACGATAGAAAAGTGATTTAGAGTAAAAATGTTTATCTATTGTGATATTCAATTTTATTTTGACGGTTTAGTATTTTATACTCAAACGTATTAATTGAAATATAATTGTTGTAATTAAAAAATATCAAATTGACCAAATAAAGTTGCATGTTATATACTCAAATAAATTTTTCTCTACCTAAACTCATAAGATTAGGCTCGACTTATCGCAAAAATAATTATATACACTACAACAAATGAGTACTTATGCCACAAATTATGCCACAAAAATACATATTTTGTGGCATAAATTTAGTTTGCCACAAAAAATTTGTTAT